>WOGO01001735.1:0-17325 GCA_015342085.1 Leptinotarsa defecta
AGACAATGGAAGTCCGAAGTAGTGAAATTCATCACGAAACATTGTCAATCACCTTCAAACAATCATTTTATTCAGTTACACTTGAATTGGAAAACCTAAAAATGAGGAATAATTGCTACACATTCCGCCATAATGCGATAACGTTATCTATAAATAAATTATATTCATTTACTTAGTGGTAATTGTGTATTTATTTTTCGGGAAAAAATTAATGTTAAGTTATTCAAATAATGTTCGGTTATAAACATCGACCTTCGATGTTCTCATTTTATATTGTAGCCTACTAAGAAATTGATAACACGAATATCTCAATAAAGTATTATCCATAAAAAATCAATCAATTATGAACATATTTCGATCATATCCTGGAACAATTCCAATAAGACTATCAATCTACCACGATCAAAAATACTTTCAAGGTCTCATCGGTAAGAAACGAAATTAAATAATCGACTAATAACTGAAACCATCTGAATTCGGGAAGTGACTGATACTCTGCTAGGAAGTGAAAGGCTAACTATATTTATTGTGGCAAAAATCATATCTATGTTGGTTGAGAAGAAATTGGTATGTATTCTAAAGCAAAGTTCAGCAGATTAAATGAATTTTGAATTGCTATCAATTTTTTAAATGAAACAGAATAATGAATAGAACGAATACTTCTCTGAACACAGTAAATGTAAATGCTAAAATCTTCACCCCATGAGCTTCCTAGCTTTTCCCCGGAAATTTTTTAATGTCTTTTACATTGTCTGTAACTGGGAGTAGGCCTATCGGAAATAAAGTCTACCTATCTCCCAAGTTGGTCAAAATCTCATGTTCAACAGCATTAATATGGAATGCCTACTTTACAAGTATTGCAAACTGTACATTGTTATTCCGAGTTTCGTTTCGTTCAAAGTTTTTTTACTATATGATAAATGTTTGTTTTTCCAGCTGATGATAATTGTTGAGAAATGTTTAACTCAACCTACATATTTTATTTGCATATCACGAATCTGAAGTCAAAACTTGGCCCACCTGTCTACTTTCTGAAATACGGCCACTGAAAAATCGAAGAATCGATCATTCTAAATTCAAGTCATTTTCTCAGCATGACTGTATGCTGCACTTGCCACTTCCGTTTTTTTCTTATACAAAACGTTTGAATTCCTTAAAATTACATATTTTATAGCAATATACATACATATTACAAACAATTGTTTATGAAACTAAATGACGCTCATGCAAGGGACTTTTTCGCAGTGTTTAACAAAAATGAACTGGAAATGAATTCGATGTCGAATATAAATGGATATCTTTTCATCTTCTAGGACAAACCTAATTGAAATATTCGAAACTCAATTTTCATTTCTTGATTGGAAGTTTTTCATTCTGCTGTGAAATTATTTGAAATGGGTGCATAAAGGACAGCAGACGTGATCGTGCAAAGAAACAGGCATTTTACAAGTTTTTTTTATCAAAATTTTCGAGTGCACGTATCAACGAAAGTAGCGTGGTGTGGAGTGCTTATGCTTAGTGTAACTAAAAATGTTTCAGTGACTAGCCCGATTTGTAAAAACGAACATTTACCTTCGACATCATCTCAGATGAACTCAACCTTGAAAAAACATATTCTCCTCATTGAAAATTACATTTTGATTTAAAACAACACGAGTGTAGAAATCACGAAGTCGGATCTGATACCGCTATGACATTTCAGCTGCCAAGTATCTAGTACGCAGAGGCTTGCCATTAGACACTCCTGAAAATTTTATACAAATTAAAAATAAAATAACGCGCAATATTTCATGGTTTCATTGGATGTGGCCGCGTGTAAATAACTCGAAGCGTCCGCGGATAACCTTGAGCGATTCTAATGCGACCACAAATCATCTGAAATGTCAAACGGTCGATGAAAAAACGCCAAGCCGCGCCGTTGTGGTTTCACGAATCGACGATTTCATCGAATAGCCACAGAAAATATTTCGGGACAAACCCACGCAGAAAGACGCAAAGCGACATCAAAAGTAACATCAATAAATTAACATCATCAATAACACGTATGTAACAGATATAATTCAGAGTATTAGTGATATTATTTATTTTTAATAGATAAATTACAGTGTTTTTTTTTTAATGGAACGCTAAAATGTCTAGTTTGGTTTCATAACCTTGATGAACATTGGATAGGCAGATAGTACGACGGTGTCGGTTTCATGATGAAACATTTGAAAACAAATATTATGTATATCATGTTTTGTTAATGTTTTCTATAATTGGAAAACAACAGGTGACATCCATTTGAAAAACCATATACAGCGTATGATACGTATTTAATGAAATTTGTATATTTTTCTGTATTTACATGTACTCGTTACAGACAAGATATTTCACCCATGACGCGATCTTTTGCCAATGATGAGACTTATACCAGGTCGAAACTTAAATATTTACATATTTATCTTGCAACAAAAGATCTAAGTTTCCTTCACAAAGCAAAGATTATATGGTAATTTTTGCAAAATTTCATAGGACTCGCGTAAGTCAGCAATTTTCGCAACTGCATAAGCTTATATGATTTAACGTAATCGATGATAACTTATTCGTTTCCTAGCTGAAAAATACGATTCAAATATTACAATATTCATAATACTCGTAAATTACAACAATAATCATATAGTTAGACTGTACATAACTTGAAGTCTGTACTATTTGGAGTTTTTTATTTTATGTCACAACATACAAATTTGGAGAAACAAATAAGGAAACATCGGAAGTTTTTAGTTTATTGGAAATTTAACCAACTTTTCTGCATTACTAATTATTTGCATATTTAGAAAGTAATGAGAGACGTTATTATATTCATTGAAACATGACATTGAATGAAAGAAGAGATTTGTAAAATAGTGGTTCAATTTTAGCACCTAGTTCGGCAGTGCCGTACTCTAATCATTTGACCTGAAACTCACCATAAAAACTAATCGGCTTCGTTAAGGAGCTGGGTTTATTTGGTCGATTGTGAATAGGTGTGAGCCACAACAAACCCATGCGAGTTGCGGTGGAGGGTCGAATAGACCCACTCACTTTGGGCCTTACCTAACCTACTGCAGCTTCGTCCTATAAGGCATTTTCAAACGTAAACAAACATTTTTAAACGTATATAATCGTATACAAATATTTTCAAACGTATACGTTTGAAAATGTCCTTATAGGACGAAACTGCAAACGCTAGTTACACATACAAATGGTTAGAAACATAGAAAGGCTACATCCATCAAATTATTTAAGGCTTTCGCGGCTGAGATTTTCTGTGTTACTATCTTCATTCCGGTTTGAAGGTCGTCGAGTCATTGGTGAATCATCAGCTGAATAAACCTCTGAAGAAGCCAGTCACTCGTGCTGGCGAAACGTTTAGCGCAAAAAAAAGCATAAGAAAAAACTATTCCTCGTTAGTAACTGGAAAAATTCCAAACTTTCATTAAAAATATGAAGCAATTATCTCAATCCATAAAAACTTCCAAACAGTCTTCAAAAACAGCTAATGCAGTAAAGAAAACTATGTAAAATTAGTTTTTGTTACTACATAATCCAAACCTTTATTTGGGTTTTCAGGCGAGTCGTCATTATATTTAAATGAAGCAAAAAATGATAAAATTTCGGTTACTGAATTGTTAATAGTCCAGGACATTTTATCGTTTATTTGAATGTGTATTAGATACATTATCCCTATCTGACAGAAATGGAAATAATGGCAATAAATCGAAGCAAAAAACATATTTTCAATAAGAATGAGATTCATATGTGAAATATCTTCTGATTTTTTAAAATGAAATTTACGACAACTATTTATAATTTTTGAGTGTACGTAATTGTACAATGGAAAACAAAATTAATCTGTTTTTTCTTCTCCAAATGCTGCATGTTATAACAAAGATTAAAGAGTGAGTAATGAACAAGTGTTATTTCAAATGAACATACTTAATTTTGAACAAGCAGCAAATATATCGAATTTGAAGAATGAAGGAATATGAATTTGAATGACTTTTAAAAACCAAGAAATTTCTATTTGAAAATTCACAAAGTATAGCTGGCCCGAGTAATATGTTTAGATATATCATCTGATAATGTTAAAGTCGATCGTTAATTATGCAGTACACAAACATTGGCCCTAACAGAGATCCTTGAGGAATATCCGTGATGGCCTTACCTGTCCAACTTTCATTTCTTTCATTATTATCTTCAGCACCAACACGTCAATTGTTCTAAAACACCCCGAGAGACGACTCAACTTGTGAATTGACATAAAACCGCGTACATTCATTCTTCTTCTCACCGCATCGAGTCGTTTTTGAAATTTTTGTATTTGGCGCAATGAGCGGGTATTAGGCGACCGTGATCATATGTTGTTATCGCTAATACGTATCATTTAAAATAATCAACGGGGAGATTATGGCTTTCAAACAGGATGTGGTGAATTTAATAAATTGTTAATAAACGATTCGACCTCTGTATAGAAAAACGAGAGACGCCGAAACCGACTCCTCTCTTCTTGTCCGTCAGGTTCGGTTTGTAATTGGTCAATTATGCAAATTTTCACGTAGTCGATGAATGAGGGTCAGAATTTTTTTCCAAGAGAAGTACTTCCACTTTATTATTTCCGATTCAACATCAACCTACTGTCCAAACAAAAATAAAAACTCAATTGAGCTGAAATACAAATCATTGTGAATATGAATAAGTATTCGGAAATACTTTTCCTTGAAAAAAAAAAATTTGTAACACTAGTAAATGACAAAAAGTCTAGTTTACTACATGGCAATTATAACTGCAAATCTTACAAAAACAGAATAACATTTCAATTGCTAAAATGTTTTTCTGTAGTATGTGAAAATTTGATATTTGACAATTTATAGGGATCAACATTTCTGAAACTATCCAAACATAAAAGGCAAGCACGGTAGAATTATCGGAATTTCTTACAAAAAATGTATGAAACTGAAATTTTAATTTTTTCTCGAGTTCGTTATTAGATACGTATTCCTTTATTTGTGGTACCAAATGAAAGAGCGAGTGTATTTCAATTTCAAATATACATTTTTAAGCATTAACATTTGCAGGACTGTGAAAAAAATATACTTAATACGATTCTGAAATATTTTTTAAACTAGAAACATCAACAGTTCGTATAAATTAATGTATGTTATTACTTCATCAAAAATTCTTTCATTTCCAGTTTTTCTAATTGAAATAAAAAAATAAGCAACTACTCTGAGAATGCCTCAATTTTATTGGTTGTACTGGTTACACTTAATATACTAATTTAAACGTTTATTGCATGCGATTATGAATAATTGTGAAACAGATTAGCACTTTTCATGCCTAGCAACTACAAAATAGAATTCGCTAAATCGTTTGAATTTTTATCAATATGTCAATTTTTTGGTACTTTCGGTTCATCCGGGGATACCCTGAATTACAATTTTTCAAGGGAATATCCTACATTTTTTTAAAATATTCACATCAACCAAAATTAGTTTGATGGATTGACTCTCGGGCTGGCCATCATTTGTACATACTTATTTTGTTAATATAACCTCTCCAAAAGGAATGTGAAACTAACAAGATCATTTGATTTGAATAAAAAAAGACGAATTTTTATTTATTTTTCAATTATTTATGAAAAAAAATATTCTGAATTTTTCCAATCACTTTTTTATATAGGATACACAAAATAAAGTTTGTGTAAGAAACCACTATCGACATGGGTGGAGAAAAACGCGGTATCCGAAAAAACGCGGGGCCTGAGAGATTGGATGGAAATTATTAGTCAGTCAACTCTAGCGAGCCAGGCCAGAGCAATGTTATTCATAGTTCAATTGTGAATTGATGTATCTTTGAGTAAAATATATTTATACGATTATTATATCTGTTTTTCTTATTTTTGTTACGACCGGTTTAGGTTTGTTAAACCATTTTCAAGTATATCTTTATACTTTTGTATAACCTTCGATAATTCAAATGATCCATTTTGTATGGCAAACGGAAATCAACTTAAATTTATTGATTCCGAAGTTTGATCTCGAAATAAAAAATAGGTAGTTTCAAAATGTATTCAAGTAATTAAATTATCTAATATAATTTTATTTTGTTCCTTAACTTGGGTTAGTTTAGTTTATTCTTGTCTGAAAACCCGCTAATTTGTGACTTGTTTTAACGCGAAACCGTCTAAACGCAGTGTGTATTGTTTTTAAATTTATTATGTTTTTCCATCGGCATCGGTCAGGTTGGATTGGTGTATTCAAAGTTGAGGAATAAATTAGGCACTGAAAAAGCTGTAAAATCAGTATTTTCATATAAATATTACAATGGCACTGAGTGCGATTAGAAAAAGAAAATTGTCATTTTTATTTAATTTTTATACTTATAATTTAACGTTAAATTATTTTTTTGTAAAAATTACTTCAATTTTTCAAAATTATTAGTTTTATTCCATAGTTTATAGGTTATTAGTTTATAATTTTAACTTTTGTCGAAATAACAAAAAATGCTTGATTTTCGTTTCAGTCAAATCAGTGATACAAAAATTTTTGAACACTTGATTCAAATCATTCGATTTAAATTAGGCCAGCCCTTTTTTGTTGGGCATTCCCAGCCAATTATAACAGCCGAATATTTAGATGTTTCAGTTGCAATGAGAAAAGTCAGTGAGAAAAGGAAATATGCCTTTTTCATGTCTATATCTTTTATTCTCAAAATTGTCGAAACAAACACGAGTCAGATCGTGTTTGTTTCTACACAGGTTTGGTACTGTTTTCAATGCGGGAATACTACGTCGCTTCTAGAATCAATCAAAACCCCAGTTTCTGGTAGAATTATTCCATTGTACTTCCACCAGTATGAGTAAAACTTTGTTTTATTTACAGTAATTGCACTTTTATGGAGATCTACGAGCGCACGGCTAATTAAAAGTGGTTTTTGTTGTAACTAAAGTAACACTCGTTACCTAAACTGCTTTATTCGAGGGCTTTTTTTTGTTATGTTTCGGGAATAAAATTTCAGGTCGTCAGCAAGTTTCTTCAGAAATGTTGGTTTTTTAGTTGAAATATGATCGCCTTTTGCCTCGTTTAAGTAAAATTGGCAGTTGAATTGCCATCACTTTGGATTATGTGCAATAGCTATTCATTTTGATTAGAACTCTATTTCGGACCTTTGTTTTTTTTTCGCCATTTTTTTCTCACCTCTGATTTTATTTTTCTACAGTTGAACGCAAACTCCTGTGGCCTCAGTTACTCGTTCGTTTTTGAACCTTCGAAGTTAAAACACAATATTGATGACAATTCAACTTATTATTACTATTACTTATCAGCTTCGCAAGAGGAATTCTCATTCCATCTGCTGTTGCTCTACTTACTACAGCAACACGATGTTCACTAATCGAGTTCCTCGATGATAAGGAGCTCTTCCCCCCCCTACCGGCTGATCTACTGCCCATCCATCATTTAGAGGCACTGCTAGATTTGCCAAGATATACCTTGGTCTTTCATACGTATTTCAATAATTTGTTTGCAATTTGTATATTACTTTTTTCCATTCGCATGTTCAGTTTAATTTACTGGAATATTTTTTTTATGTTTTTGTTTTCAATTCGATATATCGAATAATGGAACCCGAACTTGTATATATTGTATTTGAATTATACACGCACATCCTCTGCAACATTCGTTTTACAACGCATTTTTAATGGAAATCATGAGTAGAATTATATTCGATGAAACTCTAAACGACATGACGCGAAATCCCCCTCCTTCCCATCTCTGTAAACGAAGCTTTTTGTAAAATCAAATCCATTTTCGAAACGATAACTCTGATACTGAATTGAATGGAGATTTTAATCATTTATTTAAAGCCTCGACGATCTGCAACAATCCGCCGGCATTATACATAAAGTGATTTTCCTTTATTCGAGGCCTTTCCGGGCTGACTCATTTACGCCGAATGAAATATTAATAACTCCTTTCTTCTGTCGCAGTCACGACGGGCGCAGTCGATTTGTTTGTCTGCTTCGTGATATTAAAATATATACGCCGAACATGAAAGCGTTTCTGTGTTTGAATTCAATAGTGGGAGCGTTTGATGAAAATCCCAGAAATGTGTCTGACAACTTCTACGATGTATCTAGAGGAAGGCTGAACTTTTATTAATTCAGAAGCTTTTGCGAGGGACGCATTGTAAAAATTGCATATCGACTAGTTTATTTAAATTTCTGAAAGAAAATTTTCACATAATGGCATCTGTATCAGAAGGAAAAAAGTTATTCTTGTAATGTCAAAAACAATAGGTGTAAATGATGAAAACTTCTGATTTTGATTGAACCAGTTTTTTTATCCATCATTATGTGTAATGAAGAATTAGGATTTGTCATCGCATATCAGATATGAATATTATTACTATTACTGGAAACTAGTCGATAGGAAAGAGTTAAGTATAATTCAATCACAACCAACTCCACTACTTAGCCGTAATGAGAGGGAAACAGCAACTCTGTGCAGGATCCTATGTTTTGAAAATATCAGGTTAATTTCAATCATAGAGAGAAAACAGTTTTTCTGCAGTTTTACGACTTTCTTGATACTATTGATACTATTAGTTTAAAAGATGTTCAATAGTTTTGTAACCAACCATTTGGGTTTTGAGTGAAATTATTTGTGAAATTAGACAAAAAATAGCAACAATTTGAAATTTTGATCCATTTGGTACCTAATCACTCTAATTTTGTAAGAGAATTTCAAGGTTTAATAAATGAAACTATACCACTGACAGTTTTTTCATTCCAAAACAGAAAGAATTGAAGAAGGGACTTCTTCTAGTTAAATGGTGTATATGACTTTTTTTCTCGGAATTTCCATTAAATATAGTCAACTTGCTCTGCTAGTTGGATCTACTCAGAATATATAGTTTAGAGCCCTAAAGATACCAAAAACAGTAATTTTCTGATATTTGACAGAAATATCTACAAAATATTCACCACATAGAACATTCAGCATTGGATACTGGTCACGTAAAAATTATTTATCTTTGATTTTGGAAAAAAAATTCAAGTTTTGTGGACAACGCATCTTTTGTTAAGGCACAGAGAGGTGGATTCTCAATTCCAACTGGAAAATTACCCAACTCTACCATGAGAATACACTCGTTATATTTGGTATTAAAACGAATTCCAATTTCATACTTGTTATACGTGTTATTATTTCAACCACGCCACTGAAGATGACTGCCGCAGTTGCAGTTGAAACGTGTGGAGATTGTAACCAACGAAGGCCACGGCAAAACCCGGAAACCAACCAAAATGACAAAATAATGAATGTTAGATTTATTTTAGTATATATTGCACTTATGAGAATTAACAGTGTATTTACCTCATTGAAGAGTTTATGTAATGTGGTTGAATATATATACATATTAATAATTAACCGAATCAAAATTTACAGTTGATAAATAATATGTATTGAAATTAATATTTAATTTTGGGATAGTGATACTGTTATTCCCTTGATTCGAATATTTTGTTGATTTTATCACTTTTAGCCGTGATGACGTCTACTACAATAAAAAAAAACCACAAATAATAACAGAATAGCCTTCACAATATATTTATCTATGATTGCTAACAGAACATACTTGACATCGAATGATGGGCACCATCATTGTGTATCAGACGTTTGTTTGAACTTCTGTCATAAATAATAAATAGGTAAAAACCAGCCAAACTCCCTTCTGGAGAGACGAAGGGTTTCACAATAAAAAATATCTCGCTGCTTAAAAATAGAAGGGAATTGTGTCATGGTTCGAAATCATTTTTGAGGTCCCTTTCATCGGTATATTTAGGTAGGTTACACAAAAGGGATTGAAGGCCGTACCTAATTCATTTTTGAAGACGCGTTGTAGTACATTTGAACATAACATTTCAGCATTCATTGAGACATTATTAAAATTAAATTCGTCATTTTGAAACATGAAAAGCTTTTCAAAAATTCATGATGAGCAACCTTTATAAAATGCCAAGTAATGGGGTAATGAATTCAGATAAAAAAACTATTTTCTTTGGAAAGATCAAATATTTCTTAGGAAACAGAGCAGAACTGCAGAATTGATTTGACATATCGCAGACCATGTTTACACAGTAGTTGATGCTACTGAAACCAGCGTTAACGCTTATGTTAACACAATTTTCATCCATCAAACGATGCTAAAAATTCACGAAAAAAGTTCAACATTATAAAATTGGATACCTGGGGTAATAGTGAGTCTTCGGTCTCTGCTTGGATAGGTCGAAGAAATACTTTTCCATTCAATAAAAGCTAATATTCACGAAAACTACTGAGCCAATGCAGACTTTCGAAACATTGAGAGTCGCACGCTAAAAGGTAAGACCCCTTTAGTACTAAGCTTAGACTTGGGTCGTAGGGAGGCGGCAGCTGGTTAACGGAAAAACAGATTTTCACAGCTTGGGATGTAAGTTTACAATCAAGGTACGAATTTTTGGTATTATTTCCGACAAAGCAAAGAGAGTTCTTGAGACAATTTTTATAAATTTCCCTCATAGAACACATTGTGATAGCAAACAGTTTTTCAAAATAAACTTACTTAGTAGTATGTTACTTCACATGTCAAATTCATTAACGGTTGGCAACGATGGTAGTCAGAAACGGAATTTATAAACGTTTATGTGTAGTTTCTGCTCCATAGAAATTTCAGTGTCGACAGAAATTGGAATATTTGTCTATTTTACTTGGTAGACTTTTCAGGTAAGTGGAACCTATCAATCAACAAAGCAACTGTACATAAACATAGATGGCTTTATCGTTGACCTTCAGAGAGAGAAAAATGGAAACTCGTATATCACTCCCTTTTGCAACAGTTGATTAAAATTGCTGGGAACATTTTCTACGCCTAAGACAATGGAATAGCAGAATAATTTTCAGACTAGTTGAAAAAACATCAAAGTGAAACATATTCCGAATATGACCACAGACCTTACAATAAACAAAACTAAAATGTTAACCTTGTAGTATCGCAGCCCTTACGATATTTAATATATTTCAAAGTGTTAACAGATACTCGCATATTCGAAACGCCCGCCTCTCCCGAATTCAATTGTTTTGCATCGCATCAAGCCAGAGCAACGAGCGGAGCAGACGTTGAATAATTGCAGACCATTTTACACTTTCTATGGATGCTTTGTTTCTCTCGAATTGTTTTATTCTCAGTTGCTCGTCTATTATTCGTCGCTAGTATGTATAGGTATGCATCCGACGTATCTAATGTGTAATGTTCCAAATAGAAATTGTTTCCGAATGTTGGGAGTTTGAATGAAATCTCATGAATGGTGCATAAGGAAGATGATCTTCAATGCAAATACTGCTCATCAGTTTTTTGAAAGTTGAATCGGTTTTGAATGTGACTGAATGATTTCAAAGCAATATTAACTCTTAACAGGGTAAGGGATGAGAAATGAAGCCGTAGAGATAGTTGTTGTAGAACGTTTCATTAGGTAACATCTCAAATTTGTTATTAACTCAAGGACTATTGAAAATACAAATATGTATCCCTCATACCTTAACAGAGCTATGAACCGAACGAAGGCTTTTCTATCTCGAAACCACAACCAAAGTCTGAAATATCTTTCAGAAGAAACTGATACCATTAGAGCACGTTTCAGACAAGTTCTCAAGAAAAGAACAATGTGAAAAAGTTAGTCAGGTAGTCAAATGGTGAAGCTTAATAGAGCTATGACCGAGCGAAGGCTTTTCTATCTCGAAACCACAACCAAAGTCTGAAATATCTTTCAGAAGACATTGATACCATTAGAGCATGTTTCAGAAAAATTTTCAAGAATTGAACGATGTGAAAAAGTTAGTCTAGTGGTCAGGTAAACTGGTGAAGCTGAATTTTTTAAAAAATTGTTCGAAAGAAATATAAATCAAAAAATGTCAAATTATCAACAAAAAAAATGCATGACTAAAAGATGGCAAGGCCTTAGTCTGACTCACTGTTATATCTTCTACCCGTTTTAGTGATATGTTACTTCAGTGTCCTATATGGACAGTCAAAACAACCTTAAAACCAACTCCAAAGGTTTAATAGTTGAAGATTGGCTAAGCAGTTTTTAGCTTGTTTTTTTGTTTCTATTCTGAATTCGGGACTTCTTCACGCGATCAGGACCCATCATGCTCAACAGCCTTTTCTCTATGGATTGTTTCAGGAACTGTTTGGAATCCATAGTCAGAACAAATACGAATTGCCTTTAGAGCACAAACTTTTCTAACATGTATTTAAGCATGACTCACGTGAGACTGCTTCCAGGCGGTTTGAAGAGCATATACTTAATTTCTGTGACTACATATTCATCATTACCCATGTATTCTAGATAAGTATATCAGACTCGTAAGTCGCCAGGTTTCGTGCTTCTTTTATAAAATACAGTTGTACATTGAAATTCCATAATAGTAGGCACTACATTATCAGAAATATTATTGCATTAAAACGAAAATATTGTTGTCCGGTTGCGATTCTATATATTTGTTCATCTGATAAAATATATAAGAATGATGAAAAAATAACAACGTTTTCGTTTAAATGCAATATTTCTAAAAATCACCACGCTTGTTCAGAAATATATCGTAGTCCACGCAATTAAAGGCTACTGATGCAACGGTTGAGATCAGCGTTACAGTTTTGGAAAATTGATGGTAATTATTACCTGTAAATTGTCCTCATTGTGATATAATCTTGCTTTCTTTCAATTTGAACAATGCCTCTATCGAATATCACTCTGGAAAAAGTAGCTGCTGGACATCTGAATCGATTTATATTCATTCGGTACATCAATAAAAGACTCCTTATTAATTGTAAGTGAAATGGAAATACAATACTGAACTAGAGAACAAATTCGGGGCACGTGTTGCAGCTGTGGTGGCACTAAAAGTTCAGAAGTGATGTATATGAATCTAACATTAACCCTCTAGATTTGGCGGGTGGTCCCTAAGACCCGTGGCCACTTGCGTTTCTGCGTACCTGGTAGTATTGTTCCAGTGCTAGAATACTTTATTGTTCCAACGTTTCACCCTTGAACGCTCACTTCAACCCTCGATGAAATAAGTGTAGCAACCCCTAATAGGTAACTAGGTAACAGTGTCTGAACAAAGCAGATGGTTGAAACTATTTTGAAATTATTTATAATTTGAATATTTAAAATTATTCCAGGTGATTTTTGGTTTGTAAGGTAACTCACAGGTTTGCTATGGAATTCTCGTAAGGAGACTTCAGTACTATGCTTCTTTGTGATTCTTTTCGAAATTTCAAGGAAAGAAGTTATGACTCCAAAGTTAAAAATATTGTCTTCGGAATTCTTAAAAATATCGATGAAAAAATAGATAAAATTTGATAAGAAAAAAAAAGAAGAACACGGCAATAGTGTCATAAAATATATGAATACCATTTCTTCAACAGAAATTCATCAAACCTGAAATTTGTCCGAAAACTAAGTGGATATTTTATCAAGCTGTAGCGTTTCTACTCAGGTATGGTGACCATATACGCAAACCACCGTTGGCCATAAGTCTGGAACGAAAACATGTCTGGATGTTTTCAACTGATTTCTATGTATTTAGGTGTTTTGAAAACTAAACTAATACTCAAAACATTCCAGAACGTCATAAAAAATCCAAAACGCAAGAATATGTTATATAAAAAAGTGTTTTTTGGGGTAACTTGAAGGCATAAATAAATAAATACAATTTAATTTTCATTACTGTTTCCAAATATATACAGACCATAATTACTATTACTTTCTATATAAAGAACGCCCTGTGCCCTACTTTGCCCGAAAGGACGAGTTGGTTTATCATACCAATACTGAAAGTTTGATGGATGCTTCAAAAAGAAGCCTTAAAGCAGTTCTGTTTCACAATGGCGGTTTCTTTGCCTCCATTCCTATAGGTCATTCCTTACACCTCTGGAAAACCCACAAGAACCTGGAATTGATTCTTTGCAACCACAGTTGGTAAGTGTGTGGTGATTTAAAAATTTTGGGCATGTTGCTCGGACAACAATCTAGGTTTACCAAATTTCCTTGCTCTTTGTGTTTGTGGGATAGTAAAAACCCAGCAAATCAATGAATCAAAAAGTGTTGGCCTACGAGGGAGCTTAACGTTGGCGAAAAGAATGTCCTGCATAAAACTTTGGTGACTCCTCATCAAGTTTTTCTACCACCGCTTCACAACATAAAGCTGGGATTGATGAAGCAATTTGTAAAGTAACTTCCAAGAGATGGAAATTGTTTCAAACTTAATATCAAAGTTTCCAGGTATCTCAGAGGCAAAGTTGAAGAAAAGTGTTTTCGTTGGACCAGATATTGGACGGCTTTTGGCTGATACACGATTTATCAAAACCATGACGGATCCTCACAAAGAAGGGTGGATTGCCTTCAAAGAGGTTATAGAGAAATTTTTAGGCAATAAAAATGAAAGCATTTTATGCTTTGGGTTGTCTAATGAGTTTAAAAGTACATTATCTTCATTTCCACCTCGTCTACTTTCCAGAAAATTTAGGAAATGTGAGTGGAGAGCAAGGTGAACGATTTCACCAAGATAATAAGGGGATGGAAAAAGATACCAGGGAAGATGGAGCGCCTCAATGATGACGAAAATGTACCAAAAAGAATCTCACTGGGATTAAGTGTTTAATGCTTACTAGTGAATGCATTTTAGATAAAAAAAAGTTTTGTTATGCAATCATAAATATAAATACTCTTTTTAGTATTTTTTCAAAATGATAACTTGTTTAACATAGACGTGATGTTCCATGAAAAAATTAAAGTCATTTTCTTATTCAGCACACCCAAAAACATTAAAATTACACAAAAAAAAAACAATACAGCTCTCAATATTTTACTGTAGACTTGTGTAATCAATTTTCCAAAGCATTACTTAAAGCTATAATTTTTGCTAGATTCAAATCCTAAGACAATTCACACGATAATTTTGACCAAGTTGTAAATAATTGTAAACATATGTGCATTCAACATTTAACTTTTTTCCTTCAGGTTTTTTCCACAGGGATATTGATGTGTACAATTGACCAATACACAAAATTATAGTCCAACGATTTCAAGTATCTTGTTTTCTCAGTTCGGACAACATCTGATCAAACTTCACAGGTAGAATTGAGTGTCTTCCATTATTTTTGTTATTTATTACCAGCAATTAACCTTCAATTTTGAGCAAATAGAATAAAAGGGTTGTATATAACGTCATCAATTCGTACATCCGATATAAGTCCACAAACTAATGAAAACAAAACGATGTGGCTAACGATCCGGCAACCTAACTTTTCATTGAAGAATTGTTTTTATTTTTGAAATCCAGAAATTCACTTATGGTGAAATATCCCATGTTAAGATTTTGGATTAATTTCATGAAATGCGTCAGCACTTTATTAGTATTTTTGTAAGAAAAACATTCTTCAATAAACAACTTGTTAAAACTATAAACTATAAATCAAAGAAATTGCTGATGATTTATGTTCAGTTATCTCTTCGATGTGTAGAGTGCTTGTTCTCTATCATTCAAATAAAAGATCTTTCTGGTTAAACGCAAACTCGAACGGTTTTCACTCGTAAAAAAATGATGTGAGATAAAAGTGTATGTGTTTTATCGCTTCAACCGTAGCACTAGATGTAACAACACACAATACCCTCCCGAAAGGTATACCATCTCTCTGGTGAGATTCTACCAGTGAATGGTACAACGTTTTAGCAGCATTCATTCCTAGTCCGTTAGAAATTATTCTCATTGCACACCATCGTAAAGACGAAAGAATTATGTTGAGCTCTAGTATGTAATCCTCGGAGTCCAACTTATTATCAATTAATATTCCAAAAAAGTACTTGCAAAACGTACTCCCAATTACAATTGAAAGATAAAATTTTATCTTCGATATATTAAACGCTTACAAATTCGCATCTGTTATTCGTGTGAAACTCAGCGTACTTAGATTTTCCTAACTGATTTTTAATTCGAAACGTTTCTCATGAAAAACGACTTCTATAGAACCACAAGTTGTTTCCTATATCTTCTAATCGAACCCGCATATAAACCATTTTTCATATCCAAGCCCAATACCACCGACCAATGTAGCCGAAAATGTAGGAGATAAACCATCTGTTGCCAATTAATTTCCTATCGAAATCCCCCGGGACCGGCCTATACGCCGATCTTCCGGTCCCGAACAGGTCTACCAACGCCGCAGGTTCGAAATCTTATCTCGGATCGACCGTATTCAATTAAAGCTGCGTTAATCCGCGCTGCAAAGGTAGGCATATAAATAAATATCTGCTGCCTTGTCTCGGAATCAGGCAAAATTCACTACAATCGGAAAACCGAGAGCGACACAGATAGTGATTTTACGGAGAGGAGCCGCTCTTAACGAGAGATCGCGAAATGTATGCGACGCTGCTTTTATGTATCCGCGAGTATAGTGCAGGAAAAGTTGTTTTCCACAGTAGTGAATGAAATATACGAATTGAAAGTTCCGCGTATTTATTCTAATGCTAGAAACCCCGCCAAGGTGATTTCGCTATTTGTCAGTGTTTTAATACATATTCAAGCTTCCAGCCAAATCGAGCCAAGCTATTGTTTTTTTTTCCATATCGAAAAGATTAATTCATCAACGCATAGCCCTAGAAAACTTGGATTTTCCAAATTCAACTCTCAAGGGGCCAGAAAGAAGGTTGGATCTTCTTTTGGTACATTCGTAATTAGATATTAAAAGAAACTGAGAAATCAAGTTGTCGTTGTAAAGTTTAGAGTTAACTGATGTTTGCAGACATTCATTTCTTTTGAGAATTTCAACACAATTGGATTACAGATTTACGCGTTTTTGATATTGAGTTTACAACTTACGATGTCGATATGTAATGTCAAGGTTGGGCAAAATTCAACCTAATCAACCAGCTCATCTCAATGCCTACAAATGCGAAGTTCAGTTTCTGGATAGAAGTTAAAGTTGTACTTGCTGAAAAAATAAATATACGAGGGTGGTCTGACAAGTTTGCGAACTCAACATGAAGATAACCAGCACATAAAAAAAAGGGTATTTCGTTGTTCATCGGAACAAAATTTCAGCCATTTTGGACGCAGTTGTTATGTATAGTCAAAGGAACTGATATAGTAATCTTAAAGGTGTCGGCGAAGTCAAAGGCCAAAAAAACCAATACAAAGGAATTATGCCGCAACGAATTAGTCCACGTGGACTGAAGAATTGGCGGTTCGTATTGGATAATTT
>WOGO01001736.1:0-17325 GCA_015342085.1 Leptinotarsa defecta
GAACTAAATCTTGTTTTTCAAACATTTTAAAGACTGTTGCTTTACCCCTCCTGTAAAATGCAGACGTCGTATAACAGCCAATTATTGCGTGGTTTCTTTTTTCGTGGTGTTCTTGTATTGGACTGAATATTTATTAGTTGGTTAAAACAGGTGTTTGCTAACTTATCGAGTATGTATCATCTATGCAAAAAAAAATATTTACTGTATAAATGTTCTCATAATTGTGTTTGCTTTTTGTATTACACTGTCATTTCCATAGGTATATATTTTTTTAAGTGTGATGTTTTTTTTCGTAATGGTCTTGTATTGGATTGTAGTTATGTAGTGAAGTGAGATAATTTTATTTCGAAACAAGTGTTTGCTCACTTATCGAGTAGGATCATTTATGCAAAAAAAATATTTGCTGTATACATTCTCTCTTTATTTTCATTAATAAATGATATTATTTTATTTAAGCAATCTGTTCGAATGATACACATCAATAAGATATGTTATGATGGAATCGGACGACACTAAAATTCTTATGATAGGATATAATGAAATGAAAGGATTTAAAGATTTCAGAAAGAGTTGAGAATCGGTTTCTGGAAGGTTGTATAGATTGAATTGAAATTGTTACTTTATATTTTGAAATATATAAGCAAGTTGACATATAGATAAGCTCACAAGCTGGATAAATTCCTACACACATTTTATTTTATTCGAACGCAGTAACATTTATGGGATAATGCAATTATTTGCCCTTCATATTTCAGTTATTTCGAGATATTATTTTATTTTAGTGGATTGGCAACCTATAGAGATCAAGAATACCCCCTCAAATGACATTCAAACAATTTCTATCAGTCTTTGAGTTTCATATATTTAAGTCTTTCTCGTACTTGTAGTGCTCAAATACTCTAAGATCTCTTCGAGGCGGTAAATGATTACTGAAGAACACAAAATATTTATTCATTCCGATAATTATAGTTTCATTATTCAAATTAGGAACTTTCGAGCATTATCGGACTTGACAGGTAATAGGAAATCGCGTCAGCTGGTCGTTTACATTCGTGCTCAATCAAAATAGAAACACGGATTTTGGTTAAACATATGGATTGCGTTTTCTGCCCAATGAATAGCTTTTAGTTCGACGATACATGTTCTTCTCATTCAATTATCTTTCACTGCAACTGATTTGTGGAAAACTGAATGAGAATTCTCTTCGAAAGAGAGAGCACGTATTGAAGTCATCTGTCCTTTAAGTTAGAAAAGTGTAATGTTATGAGACATATATTATTCGATTGTTTTGCTAATTGAGAAGCAAACAATGACTGAAATTGAATTGAAAGGCTTATATTACTTTCAGATTACTTACAGGTACAAACTGGAAGAAAAAGTCCCCACGAATTAACTACTTGGACATTGAATCACGTGAAAAAGGAAAAAAGAAGTGCGATTTTAACAGGCTTCGACCAAACGAGTATACACCAGAAATGCGAGCAATAGCATCTTTTAACTGGTGGTTTTCCAATAACTCGCTTGTTTTAAATTCAGATAAACCAGTAATTACCAACCAGTAAGTAACAAGTTTTTTAGTGTGGAGATTCATAAAAACCTGAATTTTAAAGCACATTGCGATGGACTTACACCAAAATTGGATGCTTCAGCATGAAAGCTATGAAATCTTCGCTATCTTCTCATTTTTGATCAACTGAAACTTATATACTACGTTGAAGTGAAGTCGAAGTTGCGCTATAGTGTTCATTTCTGAAGTTAGTCAACATCTGAACATCTGCAAGAATCAAAACACAAGACAAGTAAAGATAATCTCAAAATCCTACACACATGAAATAAAGAAAGTGAAGTCGAGGTTGCACTATAGTGTTCATTTCTGAAGTTAGTCAACATCGGAACATCTGCAAGAATCAAAACACTTACAACGAATATTCCATTTGGAAGGAAAAGTGAATATGATGCTCAAGTACAGGTAAAAACATCTCACGCTTGCCTTCCGAACAAACAAAATTAATTCCAACCTTTGACACGGACTGAACTGTCTGAATATTCCGAACAAACAAAATTACTTCCAACTACTCATAGGCTCTATCTGCAGTTAATTTAGTATTACATCCTACTGCACCTACAAACAAAGTCCGGAAACAACTCCACAAATACATACACCAGGGTGGGAGTCAGAATGATAAATAAATATCTTCCGGAGAGGTGCTCATCAATTCGGATATTCAACAGCCTCTTGGTTTCCTTCTGAGTCTCTTATTTTCTAGCCGATGTATGTTGCTACTGCTTTTTGGAGTAACTATTCTATTGAAGATATTTCCTGATGTGACCAAGTTTCTCGTCGATACTTTCGTTTGTCTTGAAAAGACGGAATGCACGATTAATCCAGATTACTTTTTTTGTAAGTGTTTTTCGGTATACAGAGGTATCCCACCATACTCCGATACTCCCTAAATGATAAAATCAACGGGAAGTTACACTCGACTGGAATTGAAGTGAATGATTTTACAATAACTAACTACAACAGTTTAGTATCCTCTGAAAATATATGAAAGCAGAATGATAAAATCAGCATTGAGAAATTTGACAAGGAGAAAAATAATATCGTTAATATTTAAGTGGTTCTGCACCCGTTGTGTTCACAACTCTACCCAGAAACCAAGTCACTATAACATACCTAAAGACTAGGTTCTTGTAAATATTTGCCGGAAAACAACTAATTCCTTGGCAATACCATGCTGGATTTCGAATTATAATCGAAATATATTTATGCAAGATACGTTATAGTGGATAGTTTTGCAAATGCTTCTTGTTCATCCAGCAGCATGGCCATGATGAAATCGACCATCTAGATCACCTACAGACCATTTTTGGGGTATTACCTCTCATCAGTGCAGAAAAGATCCGACACGAATAGCAGTGTTTCTGTGACATGACAAACTTCAACGCAATTCGGCTGTATGTACGGACCTTTTGTCTAGAAGACAGATTTGTCAACTTTTTTTTTAGAACAAAACATAGGCACTACAGAAAAATCCTTGAGGCGCTCTATGAAAAGTGCCTGTGCAAAAGTAGCGATTCACGTTGGATTTGAATCGCTGGAGATTATATTCATTTGGAAAAATGTTCTCTAAATGATCAGCCACAGTCAGTCCCGTATTTCTGATATATACAGCTCTAGCTAGAATCAAATGTTTCAAGTTACTTAAACACCTCGTGGAAAAGTATCTATAAAAGAGAGACAAGTCACCAACTTTTCTTCGATGTTCTAGGCTAACAAGGTTACACATGATGTTCGCGACTTCAATCAGGTGGATGGCTCTTTTCTGGATGGAATCCAACAGCTTCAGGGTATGCTTATGTGCGGAGCTCTATACATATGAACAATACTCCAAAGAAGGTCTAATCTGAGCTTTATAAATCATATTAAGTTGCTGTGGTGTGTACAGTTTTCTGGTTCGGAACAGTGTTCCAAGCTTTTGAGAAGCAGCATTTGCAATGCCAGAGAGATGATTAGGCCAACACATCCATTTTAACCCTCTACAAACTTATCGTAGCAGAAAGCGGAATTGTCTGTTCTGACATTATTATATCCGGTTCGGAAACATTTATCTTTTTGAAGAAAACCATTGCCTCGGTTTTCGTGGCATTGAATTGATCCCTGTTACTTTCACCCCAATTCGAAATCTCCTCTAGATCCTCCTTGAGATATGCAACTAGTAACAGCTCCATCAAGTGATCAAAGCCTTGAAAGCTGCGAAGAAATATTACATTCACCAATACTCTAACAGAAATAAAAATCAAACGCGACCGAAACAGCCCAATACAGAACTGGTAATTATTAACAAATCTTTCTCTCAGACAAAGGTTTCGTACGAGGATATAAGTCATGGAAGTAGTTGTTTTCCGGCAGGTATTCATCAGATCCTGTTGTTTAGGTACGTTGACAAAGATTAATGTTTTGAAATATTTATGTACGTATCTCTTGTCGATACAGTCTTGAGACTTAAAATTGACTCATTTCAGAATCCTGTAAATTTATCAGGATACCAATCTTTTTGACGACATTCGCTTAAATATTTGAAATATTTTGTAATTGCACATATTTCCATAAAATAATAAATGCCGGTTTGAAGAATTTCTCATTCGATAAAATCAGATACTTATGATTCAACTACAATGATCAGTTATTATGTGTGTATCAAGCCGCTCTCTTGGAGAAAGATCATAATTTTCCTGAGGAAAGTAGAACAGAAACTGTTCACTCATTTCACACTCATTTGGAGTGTCTTCTCGGAATTCACAATATTGCCGATAACTTTCAATGAAGAATTTGAATGATTTCTTCAAAAGTGATACACCAAGTCTTCAAAATTCTATCAAATAATTTTCATTTTTTAACGAAAACTTTGTTATTTATCAATTAATGAAACCACTCGGTTTACGGGCTATGAACGAAATATTAGTTTACTATAAAGATAGAAAAAAAGTTGAAAAGTTACAAAATTTACTAGTCAGGAAATTAGTTGATTTCAAAGTGAAACATTATACTCATAAATAAATCAGTTTGCCTATTCATAAATTTTTTTTCTGGCTAAGTACGCATAGCTTTCAAGCTGAAATTAATCCTCCTTCATTTGCGATTTCCTCTTTCTTTCTGGTTTGAAATTTCGACACTTGGTAAAGAGATATTGATAGTTTCTTCTTCCATACCTCCTGAAAAATTGAACTGTAGAACTCAAGGTCCTTGAGATCTTGGGCAGTGTAGGATTCACCATCGATGATGAGTTGATAATATAATATGGTGGCTCTCGAATTATGTTCCGATACTGTTACCAGGTGAAATTTCAGTAATGACTGTGGGTCTTTATTTTGAGGACACAAATCTGGAACTCTTCAACTCATTGATATTTCGTAATATCAGATATTTCTTCAAAAAGGAAAGGAATTATATCATAATATTATTCCATTATAGCACATCTATTATGTCAATATGTATATATGTAAAGCACGTCCTTCAGGACGGAAACTTTTTTCTTGAAGGGGATTAGAGGGTTACCCATGCTATACTTCAATCGTTCCACAAATATCCGAGATGTTCCGGGATGTTTCTCAATTCTCAACAGTCTGAAACATGTTTTCAAATGCTCTCAAATGTTCTGGATTGTTCTAGAACTTTTCAGATTACAAAATTTTCAACCCTTATACTGATACTGATACGTTTTTCATAGACGAATTGATATGATACTATAGATAACAGAAAAAATTGGATGCATATATATTCTACTATCGGTAGGTTAGCTAATATGATATGAATTCATAATAGAAATCTTGAATAGCAAACTATATTTTTCGAATATACTTTTCCCACGTCAGAACAAAAATATTGTTTTTCGATGCATGTTGCTAACCAAATTAGCATCATAAGAATATGACTTATTCACCTCCTGATAATGTTAATTTAGTTAGCAAAACTCTTGTCGAGAGACAGAATTTTTGTTCTGGTGTGGGAAAAGTGTTTTCAATACATTAATTCCACGTCAGATGTTCCAAATTCTACTTGTCAAGTATCAGTTAGTTTTAATATAAAATCACTAGAGATCAATAACTAGCATTGATCATGTCACTATATTAATTGTTTCGCATTAAAGTGAAATTTATTTTTATTTTTAACGATAATTCCATAAAAACTTATATAGCAAGAAGAAACTATCCACTGAACCAGAAACCTACATCTTCCTCTTATTTATTACACGATTTAAAGTGCGTGAGAGAGGAGATCAAACTTCACTGACGTATTTTACATACTTTCCTCATTATTTATGATTCAATTGTTGTTCTGGAATCACTTCCTGGTAATTCTTAGATGGTCTTGATATTTCCTTCATCATTCTTCCCATTGAAATGATTTATTCATAATAATCTTATGACTTTAAAATATAATGTCAATATCATGCAAGATATTTATCAGGATTTGAATATTAAGTGCATTTCATTAATTCGGACTTCCATTGTCTAATATGATATAAATTTATTTGAAATACCTGAAAGAATCTGTGAAAAATAAAAAAGAGATTAGCTGGAAAATAACAACTATATTAAGCAAAAAAAACTGAAATTACAAAGGAATAAAATACAATCAACAACCAAAAAATCAAAAAGAAAATTGAACGGTTTACACGAGATGAAAATTAAAAAAATATTAACAAGAAACGAAAATTGAAAATTAAGAAGATTCCAAGCCAAGTTAATTCACGGCGTTTCGATTGTTAGTATCCACATTCGTTTTCGGGTGATAACTGGACTTATTCCTCCGAGATCTGACTATTTATAGGTCATTCTAATGCTTTCACCTATCCCCTCTTTCTTCTCTCCGCTTCATCGGTTTTAGCGGAAACTGACCGTTTGGCGGAAGTTCGTCGTGTTCCGCTTGATTAGTGGTTTCCATATGTTGCGTATCTCTACGCCAGCTTGGCTTAATGCGTTGTTGGACAACATATATGCGGCTTCTTTGAATTTTCTCCTAAACCAGTATTCTTCCTTGTGGATGATTTCAGCTTGAGCCTACTTGATGTTATGTTGATGAGTCCAAACGTGCTTTGCTATTCATAATTTGCTCGTTTCTCCTCATTGCGTGTGTTTCTTATGCTCGGCAATGCGAAATTTCAGTGAAATTTATGTTTCACCGATGTATGATTCTCCACATTCGCAGGGCATCCGGTAAATGCAATTCTTGGAATCGCAGTCCGTGTTTGGTGGCCTGGTTTTTGTGAGGCTACTATGGATGATGTTCCCAGATCTGAAGCAGATTCTGATGTTATACTTGGAACCAATCCTGAACCATTATTGAGAATGATCAGATTAATGGAAATTCCGATTAAAACTCTGTGTTGATGAAATATATATAACGAAAAGCACAGTTGGTGAAAAACGAAAACCATTAACAAACAACCATACGATTTCGGCTTCTGACTAACCATATTGGCTGCAGTGTCACTATTTTTCGAAGGGTTCAAAGGCCGTGGATTTTTGGAATTTCTTCCTGACGTTTCGCTGACGCGAGTGGCTAGCTTCTTCTAAGGATCATACATCCTGGATTACAATCCGATGATCCGATGAGTCATCGGTTAGTAATCCAGGATGTATAAACCTCTGAAGAAGCTAGTCACTCGCGTCAGCGAAATGTCAGGGAGAAATTCCAAAAATCCACGGCCTTCGAAACCGAAAAATAGTGACACGCGATACTTAAACTAACAGAAATTGTATATAAATCGTCAGAGATAGGAAAACCTTCTCTTTGCCTGTAAATCGACTCAACAAAAGCTTTCGACACGGTCGACCACCAGTTACTATTACAAACACTGAACAATAACGGAGTCGGCGAAATATGTCTGAAATTATTTGAAAGCTATCTATAAAACACAAAACAAATTGTTAGAATAGCAGATACAACGATTGGGGAGTTAGAAATTACATGTGTAATTTCCCAGGGCACAGTATTAGGTCATGGATGTGGATGTGAAGAAAACAAACTTTCTACCTATCAGCTGTAATACAGCTAATGCCTGTCCCTATGAAAACCTCAATATTGAGACTACACAAAACCATACACTAACAATTCAGTCTGTTAAACAATCGAAATAATTAGGCTCATATATTGACAGAAATTACCACATCAGATTCATAATGGTTTAACCGAAATCAACTGAAACTGAAGACTTTCTCAAGTGAAATACGGAGGAAACTCAAATGGTTGCACGTGCATTTATACCGTACATCCGGCTACAGGCAGAATCGGAAAAATCTTAGGGAAGCCTAAAAAAATAGTGTTCAAGCCCACCAGGTAGCCTAATCTATAGATCTGCGAAAGACAAACAAGTTCCACTATGAACTGCGGGGGTATATCTTATACCATGCACCTGCGGAAAAGTTTATATTGGTACCATCAAAAAGATAAATCACAATTATTTGATAAGAAATAATAACGTATCCGTCTAAAAAGCTTTGAAGTTACCATATTATAAGTGACCATTATTTTAAATATCAAAATGTATATAGCAAGCTCTTCTTAAAAGACAGACATATACCATCATAGTTTTTTTGTGGATCTATAAAAGATGAACAATATTTGGTGAACTGCCAGCACCACCACCTCGAATTCTCATGCAAAAATTCGTCATATTTCAATCAGTTCATACAACAAAACATTATTGAATTTTTTCTTTTTTCTTCATATTGCATCACTTCGTCCAATGGTGAAAACGATATAAAAATACGTTTGGTGGTTTTTGAGTTTCCCTCATTCAAACAAACAGACAAACGCAGCGTGATGGGTACTTTGTTTTACATTAGGTTGTTTCACAAATTTTATGTTTTTTTAAGAGTGTACTTCAAACTGTAATACCTTAGTGAATACTCATTGAATTTATTCGAAATTAGCGCCATTTGAATCGGTGCCAACGCAACACAAGTCGATTAATTAAGTCACCATGAAAATTGGGCTATCGGGATTCGATGAAGTTGACGAAGGCCGTTGTTGCCTGACTGGCGAAAGTGCCTGAAAAGATGCTAGTCGGTTGGCGAAATGTCTGAGGAGTAAGGTGACTGAGGCAGACAGGCGTTGTCGTGGAACAGGATCGGACTTGTTTTGTTGTCCACATCACATCAACTGCTGACCACCACACAGTAACCAAATTTTTCAATGGTGTTTCGCCTTTGGGAAGTGCCTGGGAGGCTCCTCGGTGTCCAACCACCATCCTGAACTTCTCTTGTTGTCGTTATAATTCACGTTTCATTGCACGTGACGATCCGTTTAAAAAAAAATCGTTTTGGTCGAGCAAAAGCAAAGAAGAACATACCTCGAAACGTGACAATTTCTGTCGATCGTTCAAATCGTGGTGTGCCCACTTTTCGTTCTTTTTGACCTTTCCAATACGTTTCACCAAAAGCGCATGGGAGCTGACGCCCATCTCTTACGCTATCCCACGCACCGTCTGTGATGGGTCAGTCTCAACCAGGGTCCCCAAATCTTCGTCCTGGATTACTGTAGGTTGACCACTTAGGGGATCATCTTCGAGGCTAAAATCTCCAGAATGGAATTTTGCATACCAACATCGAACAATGCGTTCATTGAAATTGCCATTGCCAAATACTTGGTTAATTTTTCGGGTTGTTTCGCTTTGCAGCGCTTTAGCTCACTTTGAATTCGCTTAACGACAGCATATCATATAGCATCGTATAGCATCAACAGCATAAATTTATTGGGTAGATAATTTTATATCGATCATTATATATCATGAAAAAGTAAAGTAAATATTTATTCAGACATAGAGCTACGAAAAGACATGACATTGAAACGGACAAAACTTTTGAAACAACTTTAATAATTTTCTTTTCACTTCGGGTTTTTTTTGTCTTACATTCATTTGTGTATATACAATTTAACTTTGGCTTTATTTTTTCAATATCAATTAAATGTGTTATAAATTATTGTTTATCCATATAGAAAACTTCAATTTTCACAAATATGAGAAAGATAATAATTGTAATGAGAATGCAGAACGACATACATTCCTAATTCTAGATCTTATTCAACACAAATTCTTTGGCTTACTAATTATTTTTTAAATGACACCTTGTTAATAAAAACCTCCAAATAAAATAAAATACCTATAAATTCTTCGAAGTAATTATTTCACGCATCCACGATCATCTGGAATTGTGAATTGAATTTCTTGACCGACTTTATGAACATATAAATACCAGTTATGTGTTTCAGAATACGTTCTTTTCCGAAACTAATGTGTGTCGGCACTTCACTGATGTAAAATATGAATAATATAATTTTTATTCATTAATACATAATATTAGCCGTATATATCTGTTTAAAGTACTGAAAACTTAGGCACCGGAATGAAACCAAACTTTAATTTTTCAAAGTTACTAAGTTTGAGATAAATTTTAGTTATTAGCAAGTCCTTATAAGTAATTCCCATACAGTGCGGACGCAAAAGATTTCAGGGTCGGACAAATTTTACGTAGAAATGCATCATTTTTGATACTTTGAAATGAGAAAAATCATTCATAATATATGTAGCGTCACCCGTTAATGATTCGTCTTTCATTTATCTATCCAAAACTGGTTTATTTGTCAAAATCGAGCCAGATGTCCATAAGTTATTAGCAGTTTTTTCAAGAACCTGCAAACGATAAATATAATAATTTCAATAAAAAGTTCATTCAAAACCATTCTAATAAATGTTTGACATATTCACTTCTGAACCATAAAGAATTATGTTTACAAACTCATCTTTTACATTAGGTTAAATGTTTCTGAAGCAATTTCGTTGAAAGCACCTCTTATTCTACCCATGAGAGTTCTGAAATGAACTGCGGTTACGTTTACTTACAGATTCACACAAAAAATTTGAAGGTGTTATATCAGGTTATAAAGCTGTCCATTTCATCTACCACATCCACCGGTTTGCATAATTTTCATGATAATGTGATTTACACCTATTCACAACTTCATTCACGCGCTTGAGAAAGCTATTGTACAGCGAAACACGTGTCGCGGTTTTTGTAAAACCCTTTATAGTGAAAATCATACAATAAACTGTATTAATTAGTTTCAAAAATGAAATTATCCACATTCATCATAGAATAAAATGCAGATACATATTCTGAATTACGGCAAATACATATTCTGGCCTACCAAAACTGTAATCTTCTATTAGGATCATCTTGTCCCATTTGACGTAGCGACAAAATTTATGATTTTGAAGATATTTTAAATAGTACCTACAACAGTGGATACTCTTCATCGTCTGCTGATTGCTGGTTGTTGGGAATAACCACAACTATTCCCAAAATGACTTGTTTTTCAATTTAAAGGTTTTATTTAGCTTGCCCTGTTTGTTACGGCCAAATTCAGTAACTGAAGTTTGACCCCGTTCCTGTTGACACATTGATCTGATATTCGGTACACAGATTTAGTTTTGATGACAATATAATTAAATGAATTCTGTATAATTTCTAATCCAAGATGGCCGCAGTTACAAAATGGCCGATTACATATTTTTTCACAATTACCTCAATATGTCGCGGTCTAATATGATTGGTAAACGACGCTATCGGCTACATTGCAGAAATTGTTTGGGCTCAGTTTCGTCGAACACAAACAGATGTACCGTCGGTTTAGATCAATTTCGGAAGAGATGACGTACATCTATCTCATTCACCTTAAAGCCATACAGTTTCCAGCAAAGTTCAATTATGGGACGACTGAAAGAAGGATGTTGTCTTTAATTTCGTCATGGGTTTCCACTGCCCACAAAATTCAAGGCAGCACTGTTATGTATTTAGGCTCGAAATTGTTTGAAGAAGGACAAGCATACGTGGCCCTAAGTCAAGTAAAATCTTTGGAAGGTTAATGAATTGAGGAGTTGAATTGCAGTAAATTGTCGGAAAATAAACCATGTAATACTGAGGCTCTAAACAGAATGAGAAGAATTAAGTAACAAAATTAGGACCTAAAAACTGAAATGAGTAAAAAAATGTTTACGTTGCGGCATTGATCAGATGAAAAATTAATGAAACCGTTGGATGTAGCGTAACCCGAGTAAATATGTAAATAATACGCCTAACGATTTTATTTTTCCATCTGATCAATACCGTAGATAGCCGAGGCGAGTGGTGTGATGACTACTACCTAGAACCTACCTTACATGTATGTTTATGTTCAGTATGTATGTGTGTTTTTATGTCAGTTCGGGTTAAATTTTGTAACTGAATTTTGAAACACTTAACTTCAACCAATTGAGCTGATATTTTGTATATAAGTTTGGATCACAATGCATGATTAGCTAAGTGACGCCATTCTGTATTCAATATGGTGGACAGCCTATGATGGTGCACTAGTTTTTCATGCATCTTCATGATATGAGTATCAAAATGAAGGATTGTAAATATTAACTAAAACCCACATGTTTATTACATTACACAATTTATATATTATGAAAGCTCAACGCGTGATGTATCTGTAGGTACAGATAAATAAGAATACAATATGTAACTCAATCTTGAATAAGTAATTCTTGAAAAAGAATTATTGGACACATTGGATTGCTAGGAAACCGCTAATCAAATATATGTTTTCTGTTTCATGAACAAACGGTCCGACAGTGTGTTAAATTATAGTCATCTACTCAGGTCTCAGGTACGATTCTATTCGACTCCTGTTTTTCCTGTGAATTTCATACGACCTTGATATGTTGTCCTGTTTGAAATGTCTTACATTTTTCAAATGAATCGACTTTCATTACGTCAGAAAAACTGGCAGATCTGTGCTTCACGGGAGAATTTCCAGCATGGTGCGAGCTTTCATGATTTTTGTTGACTTCGCTTCCTAAACAAGTATAGATTTGAAGCGGTGAGATTATGGGTTTATGTACAACGTTAGTCCAGCGCTTCTTTCAAACGAAGATCAGTCCTACATTAAGTTGGAGGTTGCTCCTCGAAGGAGTGACTCAGCCAGCTGAAACATGTTTATACATGCTGCAAGTGAATTAGTCATCAAACGTAAAAGTATTATTTCTCTCAGCAATGGTAGTGTGCTCGGAAGTCGTTACTTTGAATTTGTCTTCGACCACATTTTATAAAATGTGATATAAAATTTTTCTGGTTCTGCTGCATCCGCTTCGTTAGAAAACTTGAAAGTCGGGATGAATAGTGTGCAACTGAACTAGACGGTTAAGTAACCTAACAATGAACAATGAAAACGCGGTGCCGTGAATTTGTTTCTCCTTCTTTCTTTCCCTTCATTATAATATTTTCACTGAAATGTGACTTCAAGATATCAGTAAAATTATCCTGGTGAAGGTTTTCGTTAAAATAATTGATTTGAAGAATTTCGTCATATGGCCGTCAGTGATAAATCTTTTAAAGGGTGACCAAAATCGATTGTGATTTCGATAAACCTTGGAAGTCTTGAGGTAATGATTGCATGAGCAATGGAAATGCACAGACTGCAATACATTCGGTTTTGCATGAACATATGAATGTACAAAATCTGTTTCAGATGGATTCACCCTGAGTTGAAGTCCCTTCAACCTAATTTTAAGGATCAAACGATTCAATTTGAGGTATTTAGAGATGAAACACATCTTACTATATGAAGTTGAAAGAGTAAAGTATTGCATTTCTGGAGATTGGAAAAAATGCTTATTTTAATAATTCATTAATTGAAATTAGGAAAATAATCTGAAACGTTGCATCATTCTTCATCAAGACAACTTCAGCTTCCATACAGCACATCAACAACCGTTTATCCGATGGAAAAAATATCGAGTTGACTCATTGCCCTTTTTCTCTTTATTTATCGCCTTACCACTCTTTTTGTTACCCCGTAACGAAGAAAATGTGAAGACGACAATAATCATCACCCCAGGAAGTTGCTGAAGTCGTCCAAAACCATGTTTTTGAAATAGCAACTTTGAATGGAAAAACTGTTTTGATTATTAGAAGTGTATTTATTTCAAAGACGGATATTTTGAAAAATATAACAGTTGGTTACCTTTTTTGATTGTTTGTAAAAACCGTCGAATAAATCAGTGTTTACAGTATTATTTTTATAAATTGATTTTGATATTATTTTTATATTCTAACTATCATTTCTGAATAAATCTATTCGAGTAATTTTATCCCTCCATTTATTCTTCTTCAATATTAGATTTCATATCTGCTTACAGTTTTTGATGCTATGGAAGTCCGGATCTCTAACACTTCACAAACTTTATTTTATCTGGAGAAACAAGTGCAGACGAAAAAAACATAAATAAAACAGGTAAATCACCTAAAACTTAGATAAATATTTTCATTTTTTTGAAGGTGATTGACATTGTTTCATGATGAATTTCCCTAGTTCGGACTTCCATTGTCTAATATATAAACTGATTTGAAATCCCTGAAACAACTAAACAAGAAGAATTAAAAATGAATAGTTGAAAATAACAATTATATTAAGCAAAAATAACCTGAAATGAAATAATAGTGAAATAAAATACAAGTAAAACTAGAACGATTGAACAAAAATTAAAATTAAAGAAATAAAAATAAAAATAAAAATAAAAAAAATCAAGATATTCCAAGCCACGTTAGTTCACGACGTTTCGATTGTTAGTATCTGCAATCGTCTTCGAGTGACTCTATTTTCATTTTTTCTATTTGGACAATTTTACACTTGATTGTGTCAGGAATAGTCAGGGGATTCAAATTCTAAATCTACAGCAGTAGAAACAGAAAAAAAAATCATATTTCAGTTTAACAAAACTAGATTGAGATATTCCTTGAAATTGTTCACTTTGTAAGAAAAGCATGCAGTAAATCTCTTTGTCGAATATTGACATTATGATAATGGATTATTCACTTCCAACAATTCATTTGTGTTTTTATATACATAAACACAGATCTCAAAGATATAGGTAAATTGCAGGTACAGTATTCCGAGTTTTTTAAAGACAGGTTTACTTAGTTTACTTGACTGTATGACTGACTCCTGCCATATCACGATTTACATTTTTTTTGTGCTACAAACACGTCCTTTATCCTCCGTCCTTTACCGTCCGTTGATCAATCCCAAAAAGGCACTCCATATCAAGGTCTAGATTCTACCTTTACCTATCATTTTTAACTACCCAGTGTAGAGAAGGTACCTAATAACGGGTCTTCCAACAGTGACTTCCGAACTTTAACAATTGATAACGGCCATCTGTCAATTTAGTTGTCATTTATTCAGTCTGTTTTGCCAAAACACCATGAACGGATATAGCATTCAACAACTCGTGCAAATTATAAAATTGTTTTATAAAAATGGGTATTCTGTTCGGACAACGTATCGCGCGCATCACCCATTCTACGGCCTCCATAATTGTCTTCCCGAGAAGACTACTCGCAATGTGGTGGATGAATTTCAGTCCACTGGTTCCGTAAACAATCGACCAACGTACATCAACAAACCGCCAGATCTGCCGAAAACAGCACAGCTGTCTGTGAGAGTGTGCAGGAGTATCCAAGAACTTGGCCTTTCGCAGACCACAACTTGGAGAATTTTGCGTCGTGACTTGGGTTTGCACCCGTAGAAAATCCAACTGTAGGTGAACTACCATAGACAACGACGTGTGTTCGCTGAATGCAGTTGGAAACTAATCATCGAAAAATCATCTTCAGCGTTGAGACCCATTTCTGGAAGAATGGTAACGTGAACAAATATAATTGTCGAATTTGGGACGATACCAATCCACATGAGACCCAAGAGCATCCAGTGCATTCCAAAAAAGTCACTGTTTGGTGTAGATTTTGAGCTGGCGGCGTCATCAGGCCATACTTCTTGAGAACATTATTGTCAACGGCGAGCATTATAGGTCGATGATAACCAACTTCTTTTGGCCTGAATTTGATTATCCGGACACCAACGATATGTGGTTTCAGCAGGACGTGTTATTCCTAACACGGGTTGGACGATAGCAACTGAAAATCGATCGTTCATATTAGGGCTTGACCATCGACCAACAACGGCGGTCAATTCGAGTGAGTGAACAAAGCACCCACGTCGATCCGCCTGGTTACCGACCGATCCACCTAAACTTCACCGTATGTAATAATTTTTAAAAATTGATAATCCCAGTCAAGCATTAAAATATAGTTCTCATATTGACTCATTTCTATTGTACTGAAGCTTATTTAATGGCATAAATGCGAGCGAAGCCGCGAGTAAAAGCTAGTATTTTTATAAAGAAGCTTCATTTTTGTTCATTTTTTCGAAAGAAACTATTGACATAAGAAAAGTCAATGATATACAAAATATAAAGGGGTAACTTCTTGACCTTTTGTTTGTATTCACAATTTTCTTTGAAGTCTTTTCATCTTCTTTTGGGTTTCAAATGTGTTAACAATTTTTTGGAAAAAGAAATAACCTTTAGCAATCGACAAAAAACAGTGAAATATTCTGCTGAACGGAATTTTTAATGTAAAAACATATATGAAAATTGTTGTTGTTTAATTGACCAGAAAGAATATTTATTCCAAGCCATGTGTGTAGATTAGTAATTCAGTTTCTTCATGAATCTTAAGTTGTATACGTCCACAGATAGACAGTTAGTTCCTCCTTCGTCGATTGGACTGTACGGGTGAAAGCCTAATGCTCGTTGAAAATTGTTGTTGTGCCTAATCACCTCAACTTTCGAACTCTTCCATCCTTGAAGGGGTTCAGTGGGTCAAGGTCAGCTGTGCATTCAGCCCATTGACTGACTTACATTCGGATAAAAATTCACCTGCAGCACATCGGTTCGTCGGTATATTGTTTAATGATGATTGACTTGGCGCCATTTCGAAAGATTTATCGGCAGAGAAACCGGAATGCCGTACCTATGAGAACATACGTACGTATGAGAACATACGGGGAGGATCTGCGGAACTAACGACTACTTATTTATAATTTGAGAACGTCATAAGTTGACTGGTAAGAAGAATGCAATGAAATAATACTTTTTCTATATCGAGAAGATAACTACTTTAGAAAGTTGATGGCCCGAATTGAAACCAGTGGTAATTCAATACAAAAAAGATAGTACGACTATAGTTTGCAGTTTGGATCGGTTATTCAGTATTTTTAGCCAATTGAATGTATAATCTATAATTATCTAGCATCATTTGTTCAGGCCAGTCTCAACTTACCTACACTGTAGGTTAATGGACTGACACCTGTCAGAAAACAACTACTTTCCTAGTTAATACAACGAAGAGAGTTGAATCATATTTGACAGGTGTCAGTGCAGAATTATTTACTGAAGTTATTCCTGCATATGCTGTAGGTGATACAACTGCAGACCGATTTCGGGTACAAGTGTGTTCCAATAATTGAAAATCGATTCCAGATTTTGCCTAATTTTCGTGAAGTCATTTTTGACTGGTCTCAGACCGGTAATTTCATCTGGTAAAATATTACTGAGTTGCCTGGTTTATAAATAAGTTAGTCCTTAGCTCGTACACGTTTCTCAACTTCAGAGAGTTGTCGTTCGTATGGGGACGACAGCTGAATAACGGAAAAACAGATTTTAACAGATTTTTTTTTAATATCGGACCTGTGCAATCTTATGAACAATCTTTGGATATAGGATAAAGAAAATAATTTTTGTCTGATTTCTACCGAATTTTTCATTTGATACGACCAGTTTTGATGCTCACTTTACTTGAGAATTCCAAATTAATCTAAACGAATGAAAGACTCAGCAGAAATCAGACAAAATTTATTTTCTTTATCCTAAATTC
>WOGO01001737.1:0-17322 GCA_015342085.1 Leptinotarsa defecta
ACAATCCTAGAGTACCGTCGCTAGAACTCTTTCTCAGTTTCTTTGTTATCACTATTTTGTTCAACCTCAAAAAAATCTTTCACAGAAAATAGTTTACTGTTGAAAACTTGAAATATTTACAGCGATTTATGCCAAATATTTTCGTATAAATCTTTTCGTAACTTTTGAATTTCATCAACGCATAAAGAAGAAATACTAAAGAAATGGCATTTGGCCTAGCAAGTTCTGTTGCTTCACACACCTACCTTTGTATATAAGTGTATACTTTGCTTTCGATTGGCACAGGGACTTGTAAATGAATCCATATTATTCGACTTTTCGGGTTGATAAACCATTTTGTACATGAACGATTGGAGCTGAAGAACCCACCTTTCAACTCGTATACAGAGTTCTGGAGCAAATAAAGCGTGAAGAAAATTGTGGTGACTGAAAACGATTTCAAATTATGTTCTGCCACACAGGTGGCAGAACATAATTCAGAGAATTTCATCCTGTCAGATTTGGTGTCCCCCGTGGAGGTGAGAGCCCTAACAAATGGAGCCATATCCTGAGGCATGTATATCCATGCTGAGCCCACAGTGTTATTAACGGAACCATCGAGATACCCTTCCGTCCTAGAAAACATTTTCATGGTAATTCAGGGCTCTGCCGTGATGGACCTACTTTCTCTAACTACTTGTGAGACCATTTATGGACCATTAAGTAACCAAATAATCCATCCCTGAGTCTTTAGAGGAACTGTTCTCTTTGTAACATCAAATCAAGAACAAGAGCGTTTCAGTTCTTCGAATCTTGATACTATATATCGACAGATTTGAGGGCTAAGTGGTTCTTGATGAGCAAAAGTAGAGTCTGCACCAGGAAAGGCTACAAACTGCACCAAAGCTTAGCAAATGCTGACACTCGAACTATGATTTTTTCAAATCAGATGTGAAAGAGCCCTGCATTAAAGTATGAATTTGCCACCCTAACATTTGACTACCTCATTAATGATCGATTGGAACCTCTTCAGTATGCCATTATAGCTGTCGTAGAGGTTATTGCAGAAGCGGATCGAATCAGATTTTCGACGTTTGGCAGAGTTTCATTTTTGCCAGCAGACCTCACCAAATAAAGTACTCGACTTTGTTAGCAAACGGAATTTATTTGGTTAAGTTTGAATAGATGTCAGCTACATCAAACCCTCGTAGGTTGCAGCGTCTTACTTCAGACAGGGCCGTCGCCATGGGGGGGAATGGGGGGAGCCCCACTCCTGCTATTTCGATTTGGGAAAAAGTTGGGAAATTTTGGGCCATGAAGATAGAAAAAAATAATAGTAAAAAAATGAATAAAAATTTAAAAAATAAAAATGAGAGAAAAGAAAGGAGAGAACCAGGAGAAGGTTGGGATTTCCCAACATGCATAACTTGAAGAGAATTCTGAGTTGTTTGAAATCTTCAAAAAAGTTTAATTTCTCCCTGAACAGTCCACAAATTTTGACGTGACAATTTTACAACATTCCCAACTTTTCGCTGTTTTTCCGACTTGGAAAAGTTGGGAAATTTCGGGCCGTGAAGATAGAAAAATAATAGTAGAAAACAATAAACACAATATTTAAGTGTTGTTTCCTTTCGTTTGTATTGAATATTCCTTCACATGGTGGATATGGTGAAAGGCCAAGGACCTTGGTCCAAAGTAGAATAATTTCCATTATTATTTTTATAATCACCAAAATTCATTTTTGTTTGTGCATATACTAACGGGTATAATCATTCAGCCAATCTTTGGATAGCTAAGTAATAAAATTAATATATTATACTAGTAACTAATCCCTGGGCTTTCATTTCTTCGAGAGTTGGGAAATTTTGCTGGTGGAGTTGGGAAAATTTGGATTCCCTTCCCCCCTGGTTTTTCTTTTCGCTACGGCCCTGACTTCGGACCTATTTACTTACCTAGATGATTCCAAGTTTTTTAAAATTTTGATAGTGGTACTTTTTCCATTCACTGAGACTGTTGTCATAAATTATAATTCTAGTTACATCTAACTCTGAGTCAAACTCTTAATCTAACTTCAGAAGATCGCACATGATCTGAAAGCTCGACACTATTGATTTTGAGAACACACTCGACATTATTCAATAAAATACTTTACTTATTCTCGAAACTCGATGTGTATTTTCAATTAGCCGTTTGTGTCCATGTTCACTTCTCCCAAAATTATAATATCATACATGAAGTGCATTCAGAGTTCTTTCCAAAATATTCTCGGAAATTTTGGGATGACACTGTTCGCCCTTTTTATAGCAATAACGTATTTGGATTCGCACGCTAAAATTAAGACCTCGCCAATCCTCAGCTCGCACATGGGTCGACATCTGAGTTTTGTCGTCCGCGAGAAACTATAGCTGGTTGACGGAAAAACATATGTTACACATATATGACTTCACGGTTTTCATTCAAAACGGAAACACCGGAATGTGTATAACAACGCCTCTGAATTTTTGGATTTGACTTACAATTTACGAAATAGACAAGAGGTAATAATGTTTAATGTCAATTGAAACAAATGTTATATAAACATACAATGAATTTTCCACCAATTCCTAGGCTCAATAAAAATCATTTTCAATCTCAGGGTAAAAATTCATTTAATACATTCATTACAAAATATTCACAAATAGCTATAAATTTCACCAATTTGAAAATTGAAAATTTAAATAAAATATGTTTTAATGATACAGGTAAAATAAGTATAGGATGAAAAGCAAAAAGTGACGGTAACAATAAATCACATGGCAAGACGATGTAGTAGAAAATAAAGAAAAATATATAGTTAGAAATCACAAACATTGAACAACGGCAGCTTGACTAGTATTCCGATTAGACAGTTTTGAAACATAATTTGGAATGTTATGTAAAATGCTTTTGTAATTAATGTCTAGCGAATACGATTGCGTTCGAAAAATTCAAGGTTCTTGAATGTTTCGAACGCAATTTTGTAAAATATTCAACAATATGAAAAACTCCTATTATGGCCAAATTTTATTAAACACCTCCATGAAACTGTCGTATATCATGAAGGTTATGGCTACATCTAGACACACCCTACTCAACCTTGGCACAGTTCCTTTGTAAAATGCAAGAGGGCCTTCATTCTTCCAAATTTGCAGGAAGCAGTCTATTGTACTTTTGTACTTGGCAGCTTCAAGTCCCTGCATACGGGTTTTCACTACATCTATGGGGGTATTTCCAAATACTGAAGCAGCACCTGAAAACATATGCCATTGAAATGACTAAGATACGAAAGCATGCTAAAAGATACTACGAGGGTCAGTGAATCATAACTCATATCTATTCGAAGTTAGTTCTTGAAATGAGACAATGGTAGTGTTAAACTTTTTGTTTTCATAATTTTTTTAATACCGTTTTAAATGCAACTTCATTCAACTTGACTAACAGTAATTCACAATATTGAATTGTCTCAAAACAAGTGACTAATCTGTCAAAATGAATATTAAACTTATATACAGTGTCTTCAACAGGTAGTCAGGGTTCATACCGACATAAAGTGAAAATTAGGCAAAATGTAGTATCAAAAACGATTCGTAAGAACGATTCTAGATTTTTTCACACAATATGTAATTCACCAATGACGAAATTTTTTTTCAACATAATTTTAGTAAAAGAATTGTGAAAGCTTTAGGCAATTGAACAAGGTGTAGCCTATTTCCAAACGGAAAAGATAAATATCCTGAATAACTATCGATCAGTTGCCTCATTATCAGTAATATCAAAAATGTTTGAGAAAGCTGTCAGTCACAATTTTTTCAAATATATGAAATGCTTCCGCAGACAACTTTCTTTCATATTTTCAAAGCCCCTTTTTGTGTCTGGTGTGAGAGCGTTCTAACTAAACTTTGATGTTAATGGCTTGCCAGATCGTTTTCATTCGAGACACTCTAGTTTTCTCAAAATAACGTTCGTTTTGAGCAACCATTCATGATCCCCTTTCGAACACCACACCTTTATTGTGTTTTTCTGATTGATTCAGCCGTTACTTGATGAAGATCCATAGTAGGTGATTTCAAAAACTACACCTCACGATTTGATCTCCACAAACTTTATTTGAAAAATATATATCACATGTTTCACTAACACAGTAGCTTTATCAAATCACTTGATAAAGCTACTGTGTTAGAGAAACATGTTGTGATATATATTTTTTAGTGATTTGATGATTTGATAAAGCTACTGTGTTATCGAAACATGTTGTGATATATATTTTTCAAATAAAATTTGTGGATATTAAATCGTGAGGTGTAGTTTTTGAAAAAAACCTTTACTGTGAACGTTAGTACCTATTTCCTATGAATACATGTTTCCTCCAACACTCTTTGAACATCAATAACCTTATTCATGATAATGTCTAATTTAACAATTTTCACAGTATAAATTTCATTCAAGACGCGTAGACGCGGCTTACTAAACACGGTAAATTCATCAGTTGGACTGGTAATCACAAAATCCATATAGATAAATGATGAATTCTGGTAAAACAGATAGGTTATGAAATTTTTTTTTCAACAATCAGAATAGTAGAAGGCTATAGTTTGCACATTATATCGGTGCACATCCAGACTACACTCTTTTTTTTCAAGAACTACTTATATAGGTGGAATTTTATATCGTTAGCTTTATATACTTTTTAGAAATCGACCTGTTTTACCAGAAGTCATCATTCTTCCAATTGAGTTTTGACAAAGAATTTCTATAATTAAAATATTTAGGAATTACCTATTTTCCTAGAAGTAATTGTTATTGTATGGTAATTGTTTTTCAAAATCTAATTGTTTGATCTGAATAAGTTTTCCAATTATCAGGTTGTTTCAAACGTTTTTTCCATTTTAATGTCATGTGTTTTTGTAGCTCCATATCTCAATAAGTATTTATTCAACTGATCGATAGAGCATTTTGTACTCTATATATTGTCAAATATGGAAAATAGTCATGAAATAATTCAAATTCATTCAAGCAAATACATAAATTGAAAGATGTTTCAACCTCAACTTCAATATTCTAAAACAAAAACATTCAGTATTCACAATTCCATCTTTCAATATTCCAAATTCATAGACATCAAAATTAATACGATTATAGGATATAGAAATATAAAACAATCTCCAAATACGCAACGTTTCACGGATGCATGCGTATTGAGCATTTTACCTTAGTACGGTGACTCGAGCAAAATTGCAACCTCGGCATATGAATCTTTATAAACATTGAGGGATGTCAAGATCAAAGGGAGAAAGTAGTGAGTATTCAGTATTCACTGATCACTCTTCAGAAACGGTTACAGAGCATTTGTAGAATCCACCACATCTCCTTTTCTTCGATCCTGCTGGGTAGCAGTACCTATTATGTAAGTTTTTGGTGATTCTTTTTACTATTTAATGTTAGTTCATTCTTGTACGTATTTTTCTGGTTTTTTTCCATAATAAATATTTCATTAAGTTACACTGTTAAATAAAATATATTGTAGAAACGTTCGATGTACTCGTTGAACTAATGTAAGTAGCATGTAGTAAAGCGCGTTTTGAATAAAATTCATAGTGTGGAAATTGTTCAACTATTATCATGGAATGATCATGGATAATTTTCATCAAGAAGGGGGTCAGTACTCATAATCAATAACCTATTGCAATACACCAAGCATTCAAAATATTGCTGCGCTAAAGACAGCACATGTGTTTCTTTTTTCACATTTACATACCCGATACACATCTTAGCCGATAACAAGAAGTTTCAAATCTTATGGCCGATTCCTACACAAAACTTTCACTTTTCCTTCAATAACAAGGATTAAAAACTGATAAATTGATTCATTCGTACATCGTTGTTCTGGAAGAAGTGTTGCATGCGCTATAGAAGGAAACACGTAAATTTAGGGTGTTTTGAGTTAGAGTTCATTTTCAAAAGTGATGTAATAATAAAAGTTCATTGTATATGCAAATCTCTTATATAAGTTTGGCATGCATTCTTTTCATTCCTATAATTTTAGAACTCAAACCCCAGTGTCGAGAGCTGGACACTTAGGTAACCTGTGCGTCAATCATTCAACATTGAATAAATGATACTAATGATAATAATGAAACAGAATTACAATTCCCTTACTGGAAGTTTTGAAAATGCCATTTTCCACTCTAACCTACCGTTAAATAACTCATCAAAATAAACTCATCAAAAATTGCAGTTGAGATATAAAATAATGTCATTAAAGTCACATCATTCTCAAAAATATATGCAGAAAAGTCAGCAGAAAATTGTTTGGATTTCATTAAATCGATTTTATAAGCGGAAGAACTATATACAGAACTTTCAAAGTGGGTAAACACAACTCGTACTATAGGCGACTTATAAATTTCCCTTGATTTTATCGGTTTTTTTTGATCCTGGAAGAAGTAGTAGGGTCCAAATAATCGTTGAATCACAAATAGCTAACATTCTTGTAATATTGTCGCTATATAATGGAAGCGAATTTACCTCACTAAAATGTAGAGTCCTTCATCATGAGGTTTTACATATCATTGATTGCATTTATTATTGAAAATATGTCTATTTTTCTTCAATGTTCTAGTTAAACGATAACATAAGTACGTACTCTCAATCCACTTTCCTAGCTCAAAACTGTTGATACCTATTATCACAGTCACTAGTAGTTTACTACCACACTATTAAGACGTTCAAAAAATAAGGTGAATGTTCAAACTGTTGTTTTATATTGATACACACGTCTCGAAAATGTGTTCACAATTTCAGCCGTTTAGCATGTTTAGGTTGTTGGTGTAAGTGATAAAAGTATATTATAGTAAATATATTTAGTGTTTTGCGTGTACGGCGATTTTCTGCTACCGACGAAAATGTATCAAAGAATTTGCATACAATTTTATGTGAAAAATAGAATTAAACGCTCAAACACACTTGAAATGTTGACAGTGGTATACGGTGATCGTACTCTGAGTCGGATCAATGTTTACAATGTGTACAAGCTTTTCAAAGAAGGTCGAGAAGATGTGAATGACGACGCTCGCCTTGGACGCTCCAACACATCAACTACCGATGAAAAAATGAGAAAGTGACAATAATTGTTTTTTCAAAAGTTCAAATTCGGAATTTTATACGATTTCAATTGAAACTCGGAATTTTGTTCTTTGAATGGTAAATTTAGTGATTTTTTTAAAATAATTTCTGGCATCTATACCTATGCCTCCGTAAATTCGCTAATGAAACAAATCGAAATCATTTTAACTCATGGTAATTACAATCCTGTTAACTTCCTTACCTGCAACAGCACCAAATGCTCCAACTAATAATTTGGGAATCTTCTTGTCCCTATCCCCACCTTTGTACATGTCTTTGAGGGATTCCATGACGAAAAATCTGATAGCTTGATTAGAACCTTGTTTCATTATGGTTGCCGTTAAACCTTTGTATACTCCTCCAAATCCTAAAAAATGTATATGTAAATAACTTCAAATGACACAATTTCGGAAATACACAATAAGTTTGTGCAAAATGATATTGCAAATGTGGTATTATCTCCTTATTGTCCTAAGACACCTTTAATTTTTGATAAAAACAATACAATAAAAACAGCATTGATATTTCATTTTTATTAGCTATAATAAAACAACCCCTAATTAACGATGAATTGATTACCTGCCAACACAATGTACAATCAAGGGCTTGCCGCACTGAAAACTGAAATTATATTAAGGTTCTTATATATTTTAAATATTCAAATATTACTATAAATAAACTAACCACACGACAAAAAAAATATGAGAAAATTGTAGTATGAGAATGTTACACTAATTTTGAGTAGGGAAGCCTGAATGAATCTGAATTATTTTCACGTTAAAACCACAATTGGTCGAACGATAACTGATTCATAACTACCTACTGCTGATGCCAACTCTCTTGGCGAAACGTGTGCCGACAGAAGAAAAGTTTTTGCAGAGATCTAAAAATCTGAAATTGAAACCCAGTATTTACTCTCAAGAATATTTTTCCATCGTACACATGTCAATTTGTGTCATTGAACACGTGAAAGTTTTAAAGTTTCTCACTTTATTTCATTATTAAGTACCTAGTTCGAAAAAATAAAAACATGCACTATTTCACTGGTACAGAAAAATGAACCAATAGGAACTTTAACTTTTTTAGGGTACAAAGGGTACACTTTAATTGGTTTGAAAAATATCACTTTCTATTGAACTTTTCGAGATAAATGAAGTGAAAATGGAATTTGAAAAAAACGTGAAAATGTGAATTGGGGAAAAATTTCAATTCTTAAATTTTTATTTGAGAGCTGATCAAACATCGTCCTTTGTTTCTCGCTACATCAAGTTGTTAATAATATTTACCTGGATTACGTCACAGTGCCGTCATATTGAATTTACAAAAAAATGGCTTCCAAGGTGCCATTTCGAAAACAAAAGGTCGCTTTTGTTACATCGCTGAAGACAATTCCATATTCTATGGAATGGTCTAAAAATTTGCAGGGTTCTATTTGAAATTCTTGAATTAGGTTCATTACCAGTTAAACCGAAAAGGTTTTCAATTGTCTTTTCATTCGAAGTATTGGCTCTAATGAACTATATCTTCGCTCCGAATTACAATTTTCTCTACCCAGAAATAAATAAATGGTGCAATGAATTCGTTGTACAGAATCACCAAATGATAGTCCTAATACTAGAGATTCATACAATTCTAGCTTTATATTCGATAATTTAATATCGCGATTATTTTATATTTGTCTTGGAATGTTATATAAATCCTGGCAAAGGTAACCGACGTGTTTTAGGAATGTAGTGAAGATAATCTGAAATGTTTGTTAAACGCCGAAATGCTTAGCGAACCTCAACAACCTGTCACAAATTGACAGGTTTAATACGATGTATGACTTAGTTCATGAAGGTAGGGAAACGCTTGTATCCGATCCGATAGAGGATCGGGTTTTTCGCACAAAACAAAGAGCTTTTGTAACAAGCTCTTTCTACGCGTCTACACGTTTGTGCACTGTCGCGAATATACGCGTGGTGTTTCTGTTGTGAGCAAATGAGTTATTGGTCAAATGAACACATTTTAAGCCAGATCCAGAGGCTTGGCAAAACTCAACAACCTGTCAAAAATCCGTTCGTGTGAGTGGAGTGTTTGACTTGGTTTGTGAAGGTTTGCAAGCGCTTGTAACCAATCCGATTGGGAGTTGGGTTTTTGGCACATATCAAAGACACTGGCAGGAACTTGAGCGAACCTACGCGCGTTCCTATTGTGAAAAAATGAGTGGATTGGTCAAATGAAGATATTTTAAGCCTGATCCATACGCTCAGCAGACCTTAGCAACCAGTAACAGATCCATATATTTGGGTGGAGTGTTTGACTTGGTTTTTGGAGGTTTGCAAGTCGTTCTGATCGAGGGTTGGTTCTTGGCACGAATCAAAGGCAGTTTGTCGCAAGCTCTTGCGATGCTTCTACACGTTTGTGTACTGGCAGTGAAAATATTCGTATTCTTGATAAGAAAAAACGAGTGACGCTTCAAAACGGATCCATACACCCGGCAAATCTCAAGAATCTTTCACAAATCCGTACGTGTGGGTGAGGTGTTTGACTTAGTTTGTGAAGGTTTGTAAGCGCTTGCAGCCGATCCGATCGGCTGGAGGCAAACAAACGAGTGATGCTGCTGTATGTAAAGTGACTGGTCAAATAAAGTCTTTTTAAACTTCGTGGAATATTATCAGACAGAAAGCTACATTGTTTCTTGTTTTAGTAATAAAAAATATCAACCAAATGTTGCAGCCGTCACAGTTTCAGTTTTTCCTGCAGAGAAAATGATGACGCTCGCTATCTACTATAGCAAACGTGTGGATGACAACGCCGGAATTTTGCCAGATGTTCCAGCATTAAACTATGTCCAAAGTTTGTAGACCTTACTCACCTTGTTCTTTGACTATAATACCAACTCCGTGGAAAAATCCCTTAAAACGAGGATTGGCACTTCTCTGATCATTTATAAATTTTACTTTAACAGTTTCCATCGGGGTTACGGCAAAAATAGCTTCCATTACTCCAGCTCCCAAACCGCACAATAACCTTCCAGACACGCTCAGCGTGCCGTCAGGCTGTACCATCTTGTTTCTAAAAGCTTCAAATGATCCGAACCTATAATAAAATTATAAATAAATTTTACTCTTGAATGAATTTAGAATATGTTCATGATGAAGCAAGTGTCATTGCTATTATTTGAAACGTAAAGAATTTTATTTCTCAAATTTTATATAGATTCTCAAAACATATTCATTTTTGAGATGATTATTTCTCTTATGGATTATATTTCTCGATATCGCTAATGGAAATGAATATCTTCAACCGATCACCAACAAATGACTTACTATCAAAAACTGTGACGTCAGGTGCTTTTCCATTATATGAAATGAAATTTCCTAAGTGTATTCGACAAGGGCGTGTAGGTACTTGGAAGCGATGCGATGGGTAGCTGTAGTTTACACGTGCTCCCGTGTTATATCATTAACTATGGAGTCAAGCAAAGCTAAGTCAGTCGAACCTTTTCCGTTCGAATATCTTTTGAGCAGAAACACGTTCGCAGCTTTCCTTTGGTGTTCAATACTAACGAAGTTGTTTGAGATGTTTGGATCACCAGTCATGCGATAGCTCTTTTCTGTACAGAATCTAGTAGTCTCAAATTATGCTTAGAGTCATCAAAAGGTTTACAACTGTCTAGTTCAAAATAGTTTGACGTTTTTAAGAAGCTGAATTTGCTATTCCAGTCACGTGATTATGATAATTGGTTTACAATTTATACCCAATTTAAACCGCAGGTAGCGGAATTATTATGTGATGTTCTGTCACATTCATCGTTGGCTTTTTCATTCTTTTTTTAACTTTGTTATTTCTGAGCAATATCAATTGATCAATGTATGAAACCACTCGTAGGAAAAGTCGATCAACATGCTAATTGTAGGTACTCATGGTATTGCTAAATAACAAAGTTTTAGTTAAAAAATAGAAATATATCGATAACATTTTGAGGTCTTGTGGTATTACATACTTTCGAGAAAACTCAAATGAAATATCAGACATAGGTACTCTATTTACCTTACGGCACTTTTTGGTATAGACCCATATAGAAGTACGCTAAGACCCCTATAAAGACCAAAAAATCCGTGACTCTTCATAGTTTTTTTCACACAGTCGGCTATCCCACTGTATTGCTTTTGACCCCCCTTTTCGTCCAGCTGGAGCTGTGTTTTGACATATTCTGTAGGAAAAGTTATACAAATTTCGATTCCTCCAGTAATACCACCTGAAAATCATTAAATTCAATTGTTAATTTTATGATATGATTTTCCCTAGTGAGCTTATAACTATGGTTATTCTATCAAAAGGTAAACCAGGAACTTCTGGCGTAGAATAAATCTAAAACGATCACTTTTTCCTATCTCCAGAAATGCAATACTCTTCTCGACCGCGTTTCATCAATCAAGTTGGCGTCTTCAGAAGATGAAAAAAAAAAGATGCCAATTTGTTAGAAGAAACGCGTGTCTAGAAGAGTATTACATTTCTGGCGATTGGGAGAAGTGCTTGTTTTGGATTATCCTATTGTCATAATGAAATGTATCTTAATCACCAGTGTGTAGAAGAAGTTTTTAAACACTAGTATCAAAATGTTCGAAAAACTGAAGACACACACACACAGACGAATTTGATTATATCTACTATACAATAAAACTATTGAGTCATCCAGAATTTTTCATCAATACACGTACACGAAATTAGACGTTGGCATTTTCAATAAAATAATAATTTAAGATAAAATCTCTCGGCCTCTGGTCTAGGGATTTTATCGAATTATCAAACAATCAAGTCATTTGCTTAGAAAAATTTAGAAAAACATGGATTTTCACAAATTTTAACCCACTAAACTTGGTGTACTCGGAATGTTATAATTAAAAAAATTCAAAATAGCATTTCTCACCAAATTTGTAAAAAGTCATTCAAAAAAGATTTTTTGGCAGTTTTATGATCATATACCTGACTTCATCAAGTTACCATTGAAGTATGATTGCGGCAAAGATTAAATAGTTTTAAAATATTTCAACAATTCATAAATGCTTCATTTTTCATGTATAAAAATAACACGAAAATTCAAGATATTTTCAATTGAAGTGAACGCCATGACTGAAAAAATAAGAAATTAGGTATTTAGTTAAACTAGTTTTGAACAATGTATTGCTCTACATGTCGTTATGATCATATTTGAGCAGCCTTTTCGCATTAAATTCTATGAAAGGTGAATGTCAGTAAACGATTTGCTCTTATAAACTTTTTGATTCGAATAACCCTGTAAGTAAGAGTCCTTCGGCATTAAATCGGGCGATCGTGGTGGCCAACAATATACCCCCAGTTACATCTTATAAATTTGCACTGCTTTACTGGCGTACTGATTTATGATGTCACAAAGCTGACACCATAAAACTGGCATTTTAGTCTGTATTAATCAAAACTTCAATCTAATTAGCTGAAAAATTTCGGGAACTCTCAGTTGTCAAACATCATCCGCAAAATCCTTTTTTCCTGACTTCTTTATCCTGACATTTGATTGATAAATTACTATTTTCTTGGTCCACCCATGGCAATTCTGATAACTTATGGCGGGTTTATGAAACACACTTCCTAAGACTAAAAACTAAGACATCGACCATAACAGAACGTAGGTATATGCAAATTTGATTAAGACTAAGAACTATGCCCAGAAAGGTGGCCAACATTTAACTAATAACTAAGAGCTCAGGTCACGACAAAAATGAGCATGTGTCAAATTGATATATTTACAGCTGTTATTGACCAGAGAAATTTCAAATGTGTACTATTTATAATAATGGAAACAATGAATGAAAGTGTTTTTTTATTTATCCTTTTTTGATTTTTATTAGTGGAAACAGATTTATCAAGTTCATTCATTTTTTCTACCAAAAATACGGGTTTCAGAGATCATTGCTAACAATTACTCAAAAAAACTTAAGATATTGCCTTTACAAACACAAAAATACATTAGAAATGAAGTTTCCTGTGCATACAGTCGAATAACTATATGAAATTTTAAACGATTTTGTCATTTACTATAATTATTTTGGTATAGAATTCAAAATTCTCTGTCTTTCATGGATTTATTGTTAAAACTATTTTCTTCAGATTGACACATCTGAGGTTGAAAATTCTCCAGAGAACGCTTCATTATAATATATATTTTTCACGAAAAAAATGTGAATTTGTGCAGAAGAAAGTATAAAGCAAGATCGAACAATGTAAAAAGGTGGGGTGGTAAATAAAATCATGTGTATCCTAATCGTATATTGTTGTGCAAAAAAAGGTGTAAACTTTAAGTTTCGAGAGGAAAACCGACACTTTTTGACTTCAGAATCGTGTTCTGCTCATTTTTTGTATAAGTAAACCGAAATTAATGCCTTTGTTGACTATTTCTGAACGGCTATGTTGTTTATTAATGTTAACCGTTTCAACGAATTTATCTAGCAATTCTAATATTTATATGTCTTACATTGCTCCCAAATCATTCTCGTTTAAAACACGAGCAGTGGCTCTTGCATTTTCCAAATTTTTAGTACAAACGCAGTATTTTATTCTCACACTTTTCAAAAAGTGTGTCTAAGAATGAACTAGGGCCACTTTTTGAACTTTACTTTCGGAAACTATTCTAATGGTCGCTCAAGATGATTTGGCACTTAAAATATTTAAAAATATGTTGATCCATAGGTTCCTACATGATTTTTTATATTTTTGTGGTCTGTGGTTCCTCAGAAGATTATTCTACTTTTTTTTTTGTAAAATTAATTGTAAGGTAGAATTGTTCAAAGAGTTTGTTTGCTGCTACTGCTGTGATATATGCCGCTCGTTTCGGTACCCGATATTTTGAGAAGCGACAACTTGCTTGCATAATTTGTTGAACCGTAATTTGCCGTTAAAAAGTTGTTTCAAAGAATGAGAAATATACTCGTTTGGTAGAACGAGCTAAGAGACTTCAGATATGATCTTGAATATTTTACAATGAAGCAAATTTTTTATGTAATAATTTGGACAATTCAGGTTATTCTGTAATATTAATTAGTGATTTATTTATAACTGAAATGAGTTTATGGTCGGAAACACCAATGAAGATTTAACGGCCACCCTGTATACTTCGGGGTGATTGTTAAGTATATATCTTGGAAAACAGCAAATTCTCCATTTCGGTCAAGAATCCGTGCTTGGTCATTCACAATGTAAGTAAGGCCGCTGCTTATTGTAAAAGCATGTTTACATCGAGATCACCAAACATTTGAAATTGATAAAATACTTGTAGAAAGTTCAGTAATGTGTAACACTTACCTATAGATCGATATGCGCAACTTATGAATTTAGTGATTTTTATGATTTTGTCTTGGACAGCGCGACAACAAAATATGAATGTTGTAGTATTTCTAGTTGGCAAAAAAGATCGATTTGATTGAAGAGAAAAATTATAAATTTATGTTCAAATTGGAAATGGAAATCGTAGTCTGCATGTATAAAATCGGCATGTTATTTGTAGCACCAACTTTGGTTTCTGTGACAGAATAGAAGAAATATTAGTTTAAAAATTTCAGTACAGAAGTGAAATTGAAAGTTGGTACTTTCTAATGGAATGATGATAGGACTGTGACAACTGTCATTAATGGTGGTTTTCAAATAATTTTTGAATTGATAATTTTTTAAGGACAAAACACAAGAACTACAGGAACATCCTTAAGACGCTCTAAGAGCGGTACCTGTGCGAAAGTAGCAATTCACGTTGGATTTAAATCGCTGCAGATTAAATCTATTTGGAAAAACATACTTAGGAAGTTCATTCCACATAAACACAGTTCTCCAAATGAAATAGTTCTCAAACAGAGGAGTTCGAGGTGTTCTGATTTGAACCTCAAAACGATGAGCAGTCACAGTCCGTTGCGTATTACTTATATGTACCGCTCTTGGTGGAATCGAATATGCCAAATCACTTGAACCTTTCTTCGATGTTCCAGACTATCACGATTGCAAGTGATGTTCGTGTCTCCAATCAGACGGATGGCTCTTTTCTGGACGGTCCAGCAGCTTCAGAGTATGCTTAGGGGCGGAGCTTCATACACAAGAACAATAATCCAAAGTAGATCTGATCTCAGGTTTATAAAGCATCAAAAGTTGCTGAGTTGAGTACAGTTTTCTGGTTCGGAACAGTGTTCCAAGATTTTGAGAAACAACCTTTGCAATTCCAGTGACATGAGTGTACCAAGATATATTGGTGTCCACCCGGACCTTCGCTTCATCTGGAGTTTTTGATCTTAGGAGTGCTAGTATGCATTTTTTCTATTCCTACAATGAACAAGACCCAAAAATATATTCCTCACTTAAGTATATACCGGCTCCCACTCCTTCTTGGCTCAAATACCCAAGAGGGAGTGGGAGCCGGTATATACGGTGGTTACAGGCAGAGGTAGCGGCCATCGAACACTGTATAGGGGAAATAAATAGGCAAGTCTTCTCAAGACTGGTGGGAAGCTTTCTGAGCGCACTCAAAGACTTAAGTACCCAAAACAGGGTCACACTAGCTTTGGTACCCGGACATGAGGGTCACAAGGCAATGAGAAGGCCGATGTTCTAGCCCGTGAAGGCGCATCCAAGGCTATGATCATCCCAGAACGCTTCTGCGGGGTAGCGAAAGCATGTATAAAGACATCCATAAACTCATGGATGTAAGCCGAATCGATAGATTGGTGAAACAAGCTCCCAGGAATGAGGCAGGCGAAAGAGTTCATAAAGAAATCATCGCCCAGATTCACGGAAGACCTGATAAACCACAGCCGAAAGGTTGTAAGGGTAGTGTCGGGTCTACTAACGGGGCATAGCCGACTCAGGAAACATATGAGCAACATTGATCTGACAGAAGAAACCCAATACAGGTTCTATCAAGAAGAAGAAAAAACCGCACTGCATGTGCTCTGTGAATGAGAAGCGTTAGCAAGTCTGAGACACGCAAGATGCGTGGAAGAGAAACCAGAGGCTGCCAGCTATATGAAGGGGTCAGTGTCAAGGCTATGGAGTATCATCAAACAGATCAAGCTAGACAATGAGATCTAACAACCAAAGAGCATCACAAAAGATCTTAAAAGGTCACAGTGAATCAAGCAAGGGGCCAGCTCCCCGACAATCTAATCTTATCTGAGTAAAAGATATTAATTCTGATTTAATTTTCGTACCAGGGATGATGATGTGCTCCACAAATTTTGAAGTATTATGGATAGCACACCCTAACAATTTATTTATCGTTCAATTGTTCTCTACATTTTCCCTAGCTTTCATTTAGGAAAGTTCATTGTTCACGTAAGGAAGTTTGTTAAGTGTTAGGATACCCGTCTCCCATTTTGATAAGATCAGTAATTATTTTTGTTCAGGGTCTTTCGTGATCTTTATCCTGCCAAAACAGTGTTGTATTGTCTACAAATGTAATGACTTACAGGCATCTGTCAAGGTGATATAGTTCACATATAGTGAAAACAGAATAATACCCCTGGGGAACACTACGATGTATAACTATGAATTATGTTCATGTTCTACTGTTTACAAACTGTTTTCTTTGTAAAACTTCACACATACAGTTCACACAACCGAAACTTTTCGGTTACCAAGTGGCCTTGGAAGCTCTTACCGAGGATTTCCAAATTTTGAGTAAACTTCCAAAAATATTCTCCTTAATAAAACCACGAATTGTCCCTAGTCTGGATTTTTGCCACACACGCCTGGAAGGTATCGAAGCTGCCGTTTTAAAGATGTAGAAACAGCAGATCACATATATTGTGCCTTCCCGCTGCGGAAGGTATCAGGATTCCAGAGTTTGGCAGCGGTTTTTTTAAAGGACAAAACACAAGCACTACAAGAAAATCCTTAAGGCGCTATAAGATTGGTGCCTGTGCGAAAGTAATGATTCACATTGGATTTGTATCGCTGGAGATTAAATCCATTTGGAAAAACGTTCTCAGAAAGTTTATTCTACATAAATGCAATGATCCAAATGGAAGAGTTCTTGAACAGTGAAGTTCGAGACGTAGTGAGTTGAACAGTCCGTCGCGTATTTCTGATATGTACCGCTCTTGGTGGAATCAAATGTGCCAAGTCATTTGAACACTTCCCGTGAAAGTATCTATAGAAGAGAGACTAATCCTCAATCTTTTTTCGATGTTCAAGGTTGCAAGT
>WOGO01001738.1:0-17321 GCA_015342085.1 Leptinotarsa defecta
TTCAACTACTACAAAATGGGGGAACTTTTAATAATTCCCTGAATACATTGGCATTTAACTACATAATATGAGGTAATAAGCTTGAGGTCAGTTCAGAAGATGCTCGAAATGGTTGCCTTGAACTTCTTGACTTATGAACAGCATATCCGATATATCACGCCGAAACGACACAACAGTAACGTCAATATCTCTACAAATATTTATTATCCTCTGCCGTATATCCAATATTCAAGCAGGTTCAGTTTCGTATACCTTTTGCTTCAAATAGCCTCATAAAAAAAGTCCAATGGTGTCAAATCTGGCGAGCGGACTGGATATTCTGTATGACTTCGACGGTCAATGCAAAGATCGGGAAAAGTAGTATCCAAATTGAATACAATAGTAGAATTCAATATCCATATCAAATTCATTAGGATTCACTTTGAGGATTTCAGTGATGAGAGGATCAACAGTACTTTCCAGCATATTCAAATACAGTTCCCCCGTTAAATTTTGATCAATTAATAGGGGGCCTTTTGTTATGTACACTACCGGTAGTTGTGAATTTGGATGCAAGTTCCCTCTAATATTTTCTACAGATAGGACGACTCGGAAAACGTTCATTGAAAATCCTTTCGGTCTCGTGAAAGTTAGGCATCGCACGGTAAATGCAAATCGCTTCAATTTTTTCTTCCAATGGACGCGATTTGACCATTTTAGAGATTGTTAACGTGATAGCTTTCTACTAGTAAAACCGAAAACTAAATGAGAATATTCTAACTCAACAACGATGTTCATTGTCGTACTGACATTTTTTTTTGTTTTTATAAACAAAAAATAACTTAACAAACCTTACCGGGTTGTTAGAATTGCCATATGGCAGATAAAAAGGAATGTTTTAGAAATATCGATATTGATGTGTTTGTCTTCAGGAAATTATTAAATGTTCCGCCATATTGACTTCATATTTTAGGGTTGTGAAGTATTCGTCAGGAGCCTCAAAATTATGTGTCACAAGACCCCCTTTCCAATTAAATTTTTTTCTCAGATGGCACCCAGTCGCTATGTTGAAAGTTTCATCTGTCAATTTCACTTCAAAATAAAGTATTCTTGCATTAATTTTATTATCCCAAATTTCAATATTTTGAGTTTACCCGTTCAAAATATAAAAGGGGGGGGCATTAAAAAAATGCACTGTATAGCTCCATCTCTATTTTGTTTAATAATCATCAAGAACTGAATTTTGTATTTTATAAAAAACCAATATTTCCTTTCAGACCTCGGGTGTTATATTGCATTATATAAAATTATTCAACATCAAACAGACTGTCTTCACCCACCCCATAATCTATGATTCAACACAAGCACTAAATTCCGCCTCAATCTACCTAGTTAGGTAATTTGACGCAGTCTTCGTGGAATTAGCATAGTTTCCTCGTGGATAACTGTACCAGCGACTAATCTGATTTCGATCTAGGTTGGTGTAACGAGATGATAACCGATGGTCGAGACAAACTACTAGTTCCCAAGTGGTGTCAGCCGCACCTCCTACAAACTATGGTAATCATTTCATATTACTAATTCTGGCGAGCATGTCCAGTACTGAGGCGATACGATGGCAACACAAAAATATTTGCTTCTGCAAGCATTTGAATTTTTTTGAAAATATGTATTGCCCATCTTCAACAAGTACTAGCATATCTATTCTGAATAATTTGAAATCAGATTATTACCGGTCATTGTGCCATGGCTCTGCACATTCAGGAAACAATCAGAATATTCCAAACTTGTAGCCCTCTAATTAATGCAAGATCACCAATTTGTATTCCGATACGAGGTAGCCATATTATTGTACAGGCCCGCCGTTCCTAATGACCGTAAAACACTTTTAATTTGCGGCACGTTCTCTCCGAATCGAAACCGTAAAATTTCATTTGAATTACAAAAAGCCTAACGAAAATACCTTTGGCTGCATGCATAGAATCCAGTCGAATAAATTTCCATACAATTTGGGTGCAATATGGTTAGTTTTAAATTAGATAACCGAAATTAATTTCAACGGCCAACATATGGAATTGATAATGGAGCATTTCAAAACACTATGTGCAACAAACGACACATGTTTTATACTGTAGTAACGTGGTGGTTCAATAGAGGCAGACTTCGCACAAGTAATGGACAATTTTTTTAGTTCTACGAATGTCACCATGTAGACGGCAAATTGACGTAGTTTGTATTCCTCAAGAAATAATTTTCTTCTGTTATTCTCTTGCCAAAGCTTCTATAACTATATCTACAATATGTATTCATGAATGGTAAAATTTGTGAGCATAATATTTTTGTAGAATAAATAGGGTAGTTGTTTTTTGAAAGACATTTTTTATGTTTTATTTTCACTGTTTCTAGGGTTTATAAACAGAACATCATTAAAAGCTAAAGTGTGATAAAGGGCATATTGAAAAAATCACACAAAACAATTACGGCATAATATAAACCACTGAAAAATCCAATAATTCATTAATCAGTCCGTTTCGTCTTCGACCAAGGCGTAATAATGACCAGATTCAATGCCAGAACTACAGTGAACAATGACTGCATGCAGATTATAATAGTGGTTTGCTAGATTGAAGTGTTCATATATTTCGAACCTTCGTAAGCGTTTGGTGCTTCCGTCAGAGGTTGTCATGTTTGAAGATCATCAGTGTTACTATTAGATTGACTGGTGCCTCAGCTATACTTGTTTTTTTATAACAGTCAGTTAGTTTGGTGCATGTTTGACAATAGAGTCGATCATCACCTGTTAAAACTTTCATTTTCAGATGATTTAACAATAAGCTTTGCACAGACTGGCTATAAGTCCTATTAGGAAACACTAGTAGAAGTTCCAGAAATTCACATACTTTTTGCTATCTCTTGAACATTTACTACAAAGTAAACAAGTGAGGATTTTTTCAGCAAAAGATTTACAAACACAAGACGAGATGGACTGTACGGAATCATTCAAACCTGAGCGGACAGGTGTATTGATTCTGCTATTTTTTTTGCTCACGAAGAGTATTCAACAAGAACCCCAAGAATTAGGAACACTTATCTTGTTGTCCTAACGAGTATCTAGTGGACTTCAAAGACTCCAGGAAATCGGTTGGTGGGAAAGATGCTATTCCGGATGTGCTGGTTTCTCCTCGCTGTGTGTGTTTCTTGTGCTCAGCAATGCGAACTTTCTATGGCCTCTTAGTTTCACTGATGTATGATTCATTAATAGTGTTGGTCAATATTACTTTTCTGAAGAGTTTGATTTTATAAGGAAGAATTTAAACCTATTTGAAATTGAGGTAATTTTTTGCGATCTCAGTATCATTATTTTTGAATTATAAAAGGTTCCAAGCTTCATTTAAAAGTCACATCAATACTGAATTGTTCAGGTGGACGATCTGAGTGATATCGATTAACCAGACCAACTTTTTTCAAAGTCAATAGTCTGGTTAACATGTACCATTTTCTTTTCCATTAATTTTGCATTTGCTAATTAATAATTTTATATAAACTGCAAGTTAACATAAAAACCTTGATAATTAACAAAAAAAAACCCTAGAATTTTTTTCACTTCGTGAAATTATTCTTAATAGGCTGATGAATAGATCGCCGTTGCAAAAATTACAGAATTTTGATTTTTCACTTTTTTATTAACAATTGAAAATTACAAATTTTTTCCCTAAATCTTGATTGTTTCGATGTCTAACGGTTAAAAGCTACTTAATTGTGGAATTGGCTGCGGTGTCCCCGACTCACGATCGGAAGGCCGTTGGTTCGATTCTCGCCTCGACCAAATATTTTTCTCGAGAAAATTTATCTGGTTGAAACTGAGATGATTCTGCAACCGTGTTAGGAATCACACGTTAAAACGTAAGACCTCGTTAGTCCTTAGGTCGTACAAGTTTCTCAACTTCTGAGAGTTGTCGTTCGTATGGAGGCGATAGCTGAATAACGGAGAAACAGATTTTAAACAGATTTTTAATTATTTTTTTTATTTTTTTACTGTTATTGTTTAAAAATTGTTATAAACGAATACATTGTTTCTGAGTAAATCTAAAATTTTTTCCTCGTAATTCACTTATTGATGGAAATGATGATTTTTAGTGAAAAAACGGTTCCTTAAAAAAATTATTTGTTGCTAAAAAATTCGTTTTTTATTAACAATAGTTTTTTGCGACCAAATACTAAAATTAAGGAACCATAAATTCTATTGTTCTTTGAGATAAAAAAAGTGTTTTTCCGTTTTTTATTAAATTATTTTTGTATAAATATTTTTTTTAATTTTTTTTTTAAATTATTAATTATGTAATAAAAGTAGTGATCTGTGTTTTTTTTTAATTATTTTTTTCTATTTTTATATAGCTTTAAATATTATAATGCATTGAAACTTGTCTTTTTCATCTGATCATCAACAGCCTATTTATATTCATCCAGGAGGTATTACCAAGTTCGGTTTTGGCTTGGTAATTTTAATTTGAATCCGGAAGATTGGGATTGGATTAAATCTGAAACAATGTATCTGCCAACGAAAACAACGAAAAAATTGGCGCCTGTAAGCTGCTTAAATTGCTTCATTATACCTGCATAAGAGTGTACTCTGCTGACGACAATGATGATGCTGATGGCTTGATCGGTCGATTACATGCAATCATGGTTCCTTAATTTTATTATCTGGTGGAAAAAAACGATTGTTAATAAATAAACGAATTTTTTAGTAACAAATAATTTTTTAAGGAACCGTTTTTTCTCTAAAAATCATTATTTCTATCAGTAAGTATATTATGAAAAAAAAATAAATTTAAAAATTTACTCATAAAGTATGTTTATAAACAATGTTTCAAACAAAACCAGTACAAAGAAAATTATTTTCAAGTAGCTTCCAACCGTTAGACATCGAAATAATCAAGATTTAAGAAAAAAAATATTTCTTTTTTTAAATTTTTAATTCTCAATAAAAAAGTGGAAAATCAAAATTTTGTGATTTTTGCAATGACGATCTATTCATTAGTCTATTGAAACTAACATCACGAAGTGAAAAATATTCTAGGGTTTTAGTTTGTTAATTATCAGGGTTTTTATGTTAACTTTCTGGTTATAAAAAATTATGATTTAACAAATGCATAATTGATGGAAAAATTGGGAAAAAAATTCTCAACTGCGGAATATTGTTCATTGATGTGTTCCAAAACCACATGCATTTTTTCATTCCTTGATTTTCATATTTAATATGTTTGAATAATTTTTTTTGTTATTGTCAGATCGACACAACAGGGTTGTGTAAAAATTATAAATATAGGTTGTTCACGTTAAGAAGAGAATGACGTCACAAGATCACAAGTTACGGCGTTGCCAACATGTGCACCATTTCGAACTTTCAAATATGTTTGTACCTACTGGTGATACGTTTTATTGCTATTATCCTTACTTACTTTTAGTATTTGTTGAGACTATTTCGACAATGCTTTAGGCATATTGAATATATGCAGGTCTTATCAAAAGAAATGATTAGTTCTTAAAAGAAAAGAAAGATTGACAGTTTTCGAGTTTTTTTCGATTTGGCAACGTCTGAAATTTTACCATCAGTTGAGCAACTTACAAAATGAAATGTTATTAGTTTAATTGCTGTTGAACGCATTTCAGTGGGAATTTTAACGTTGTTATGTTGGATATACAAAATTACCAAAAATGACATCATTCTCTTCTTAACGTGAACAGCCTATCCTATAATAGAGGAACAGTTCCGGGAGTCGGAACTTTTGTTCTTTAAATTTGATGATCTTTTTGGATTTTTTTTTGAGGTTCAAAAATTTTAATATTTTTCGAGATATTCAAAAAAAACTAAACCGCATTTGTTTACCTAATTTGTTTATAACTTCTGTAATTTTTTCAGCGCCTTTTCGAACTTTTCCTTAAACTTTCTACCTGACAATACGAATCAAATGACACATTGATCGTAATTTTCGAAGAGTATATATAAATTACACTATAATATAAACTACACTATAATGAGAAAAGAAATATTTATCTTGTAAGTGGAGTGGAAACATGATATCAGAGAGGTTTAGGAATGGTTAATGTTAGTTCAGATTCACATCCTTCCATTATTTTCAAAAAGACAAGTGCTTTTTGTGGCAAGTAGTACTTTCAAACTCACGTTTTCAATGCAGAAAAATAAACAATTTCAATTGATTCAATTGTAAGCAATTTCAATTTTTTTCCCTCCAGGCGAACATACTTGTACGGCATATGTTAGGTTAGGTCCAAAATGAGTGGATCTATTCGACCCTCCACCGCAACCCGCAAGGGTTTATTGATTTTCATGCGAATAGTTTTTTTATCAGTAGTGTCCGACCGAAACTAGTTTTTACGACCGAAACCGAAACCGAAAACGAATTTCAGCAAAGGTCTCAGTTTCGGGCGAAACCGATACTTCCTTACAAGGATTATGTTTTGAGGGAAAAATAAAGAAAACGTTATTATAATCAGCCAGTTTTTATTGTTTTATCTTTAAATCACAACGTTATGAAGTCTTCGAAATTTTTACTTATTAATAATCAACATAACAAACCCTTATTTAAGAAAAAATATTAATTGCACCTTAAACATACTTAAAATAGGTGAGGTGTTTATTTGAGTAGGTGTAGATCATTCTTTTGAATATTATCGATCTTTTTCTAAAATATTAAACATAAAATTTAAGTTGTTACCTAATATCACAATAGGTATTTAATATTTCTGTAATAAACAAAGTAAATCACGAAGTAAGTCACGATGTAGTTTCGGTCGTAGTTTCGGCAGGTTTGCCGCCGAAACCGAAACTAAACCGAAACCCGTTTTTTTTGCCGAAACTCAACCCAAACCGAACTTTCGGTCGGACGCTACTTATCTTATTTGTTATCTTTGTCCCTTTTTGGCTTGTTCTTTATATGTCTACCCAAGGAGTTACTAATGTTATATGCTATGTTAATGTCCTCTTTTGTTAGTAGTCTTATTATTTTATCAGATGACTGTCCTGTTTACATTAGCCTGTAGATTATGCTATGGTAAGCTGATAATTTATGATGATAGGGGTGATTAGAATGGTTATTGATAGATGTATCACCAGATTTAATCAATTATCTAATGTTTTGTTATAACCTTCTGTTGTATAAAATATATTATAGAATAAATTGATGGATGTAGCCATTACTAACTGGTAGGAAATCATAATGAAGAAAAGTTAAATGAAAATTTCTATGTTTTTTACCACTTTTATTTGTAACTAACGTTACAAATAACGGACATTTTCAAACTTATACAATAAACTTTATTTTATAAGTTTGAAAATGTCCGTATAGAACGAAAGTGCAGTAACGTTAGTTACAAATAAAAATGGTAAAAAACATAGAAAGTTTCATTTCTCTTTTTCTTTATTATAGAATAGTTTGATGTACCAGTAACTTATAAGATACCGTGTAGTGAAACACGTTTTGAATAAAAAAAAATGTGAAAATTCTATAACTATTATGATGGATGGTGTTATTAATTCTCATCAAGTAATGGATCAGAGTATTCATAATAAAATGCGTTGATATACTCAAGAATCTCACAAGATATTCCTTATCGAAGACCAATTCATGATCAAAATGAATTACAGATACATAATCACTATTGCCCTTTATTTTGATTGTGGTAATTTTACTTAAAATTTGCTTTTTTGCTCAGAGGAGAACTTTTGAAGTGCTCAGTATGTCGATACGTTTACTACTGTGGAAGAGCTTGTCAAAAGGAAGGCTGGTCAATACACAAACTGGAATGCCAAAATTTGATGAAAATTAATCCAAGAATACTGCCGGATGCAGGAAGGATGTTGGCTAGACTTATCAGGATTTTAGGACATGGAGGAAATGAATTAAAATCTTATTACACCAAAAAAGACTACCGAAAGTTCAAGGATTTGATGTCACGTAAGACTAAGTAATATCAAATGTATCAGAGTTTTTGAACATTTGGAGGTGTTTGATTTTCAAAATACATCAACACAATTTTTTATGGTTATTCATAATGATGTTTATTCATGCATACAAATAGAAAAAGTATACTCGTCTCATATCCATTAAAAATATATTACAATTGACGAATCTATTGATACTTTAGGTGTGTCAATTCTAAAATGCCTGTAGCTTACCAAAAATCACTAGTAAGTTTGTTGGAATTGAAGATATGATATTTAATTATTTGTGAAAATTTTTACTGATAATTTTAAACAGTCGTTACCGTAATGAACTATAATTAATATTTTCAGTGTTGAAAAAATAAAACAAGGTTTCAATTGAATCTTAAATGCTATAAGTATGGGATCAACAGAAAACTTTATTTCTTCATGACAAGTACCCCCATTGTGGTCTTTTGCAAAGCAAAGTTTCCATATTGGCCACTGAATGAGAAATCGCTTTTTATTTTTATCTGCAGCTTTCACTGCAAGGGACACATAAAACCAAACAGCACTGTTTCGACTGGCAATTTTTATTAGTGGTGCTAGGCTCAACTAAGATTGCATTGTTGGACTGAATTGTCATTGAAAGACAAACCTGAGTATAAATATGTTCAACAAAAATCTCGAACTTTCTTTATCCAAGATAAATAGGAGTTCCCACGGCAATCTGTTGTAGAGCTAAACTTCGACATCAATTGCAAAATGAGAAATCGCTTTTTGTCTTTTTCTGCAGCTTTCCCTGCAAGGCAACTAGATGGAAAAGAAGCACAAACAAGACTATTTACTCAAGAACAGTTTGGTCCAATAATGCATTGGAGTTTAGCCTACCAGCACTGATTGCATCTATTGTATGTCTAAACAGCCCTGTTGTTGGATCAAGATTGCTTTGTTTTGCAAGTTGCATCTAAGGAAATATATCTACTCAAATACTGATGAGTTATAATTCTCAATACTTTGAATAATGTTGCAGTTCTCTTTTCTTCCATCGTCCACAATCTGAAAAAATAAAAATTCTATATTCTACAAAAAATTAATTTTGTTCAATTTTAAAGTTCTCTTTTTGAATTTTTAGCAAAATTATGAATAAGATGTTTGTCATGTAATATGAACACTGAAGTCAGGTTTTCAGATATTTGTGAGTAGGGAGTCAATTGCTGTTACATTCACCAGAGAAGTGTTAATTTTTATATATCTGGTAATTAATTTGTGGTTTTACTAAAAGTTCTATTACATGAAGACTGTTAAAATATATCAATCGATTGCAATTTTTCGGCAAGTGATCACAGATCTGCTTGAATTATTCATTGAATAAATGAAAATCACTGGTCTACAAATAAAACATTAAAGATTTTTTTATTGAAAATAGGATGTCCTGATATACATACATTGAATATTAAAAAACTTTACTTATAACTAAAACTGAACAGAATTATATTCATTTATAAATCTGAAACCTGGCGGGTATATAAAAATTATTAATGAATTATCATAGTTTGTAAATATAAAAAACAGAAAAGTACAATAATATAAAAACAATACAAAAAGCAATAAATAGTATTTATAAAAACTTAATTACGTAATTTAAAGAGTCATGATTTCATATGGTTTTGATTTGAAAAAAGACACTGTTTGCCAAGCTTCAATGTTGTTTTATTGTAGAAAGTTATAGAACATATTTCAACGTGCAACTATATTGAGATAAGTTCCTCCGTATAAAATTTGTTGAGCAAAAAAATATCAAGTTTTCCTTAGGAAATAATAATTGCACTATATCAGAATTTTCTCCCCAGTGTTCAGATATACATATTAGTTTTTATGTGCTTTCAATTTTTTTAAGGGTATTAAGTATGATTATGTTTTATACTTCATTCATTTGTGTATTTTGCAGACTATTCCGATATCAAAAATGATCAGAATAGAATGGAACATTTCTCTTCTCTTTATGGTGTGCTTTCCGAATTTTTCAATGGAGAAATTCTTCCGAATTCTGCAGAACTGTTGGGCATGTATTGTAGAGTAAGTTGTAAAATCATTTCGGAAAAATGTTTTAATTTGTTGGTAGATGTGTGTGAATTCTTTCAGTATTGGCAATCAAGAGTTCCAGAGTGTGGGAACCGGATTATACTTAGGAGCATCAGTTGTAGATCATTCCTGCAAACCCAACGCTGTTGTAACTTTTGAGGGAACAACACTCATTATGAGAGTGCTGGAGAATATCACAAGCTTGGATTGGACCAAGGTATTATAGTAGTACTAAAAATTATATTTCCCATGAAGCAAATATTTCTTGACATATAGACTAAATGTATTCAAATGACACTTTTATTCAAACTGTTGCGATTTTGTAAACTGTTTAATGAACATCTGTCGATATAGTGTAACTTACATATGGATTTCCATTAAGTATCAGCAAATTCCATCACGTAGTAGGTTAAATTGTGGCAGAGTTGTCTATTTTTGGGTACTATTAAATGATACAAAGAATTGACAACTTAGTTAGGTGACCTTCTCAAGTACAGTTAAGATACTTATCAATTTCAATTGTGGTCTACAAATATGTTGTCAGAAGATATTTCCTTACTGAATTTTAAAACGTGATTTTTTCAGATTTTTATAAGTTATATAGACGTAATGGCTGTAAAGAAGGAAAGACAAGCAGAACTTGAATCTACCTATTACTTTTTATGTCAGTGTCCTAAATGTTTAGGACCTGAACCCATCACGGAAATGACAGGGGCAGCTTGTCCTAATAGGAATTGTGATAATTGTCTAGATAGTACATCAATGAAGGATGGTCAGAAATGTGCTAAATGTGGTGAAACTATAACTGAAGAATTTATCAACACATTTCGAGATGTTATGGAAATGACCATCATCCATTTAAAAAATATGAATGAAACCATATGTATCCTTTTCCTCAATTGAAAGAATTATAAAAAGAATAGTCAACTGATCATCGCATCAAATTAGATAACTTCATATTTACAAAAAGTGTACTCACTAATGTTTTTAACTTGATTTATTGAACTTTATCAGAAGTGAAGTTCGATAAATATTTCATTTCAACAACTCGAGTGTAAAAATGAATCTTGACATTGAACTGGCTTCCATTCATTAAATGATTTACTCCTTTGTATACCACAAGCATTTTTAGTAAAGTATTCTATTAAAATAAAGATAAAAATAGGTACGTTTTTGTTTATTTTTATAGTTCATCTTGGAACCAAAAATAAACAAGAGCTTTTCTTGAACACAAAGTGGCGACGACTATCAATTTTTTGAATAGATATATTGAACTATTGTGAATATTGAATTCTTAACAAATGAAATATTTAGATTTGGATGTTTGTGAAGTGTGCTTGAGGAAACAGGAAGGTGTTCTGTACAAATACAATGTGAAACATGTCAAAATGCTGGATTTAGTATTTGACAGCTCAATAGAGTTTGGAAAATTTGATGAAGCTCTGAAGTATGGATTGGAGTTGATCATAGGTTTATAGTAAGTACTTACCATTCACCAATATTTTCAAAATAATACTGTTTTATGTTACAAAAAATGCTTGAAATATTTCTCATTTCAAAATTTTGTAACCTGTCCGGTTATTATTTTTGTGTCAGAGGTGTATTTTGACCTCTCATAAAAACTATCAATATTGTTACATTCTATGTTATGTTACAGTTGTGTTGATGAAAGAAAACATGTGTCATCAATAAAATACGTGATAAAACACACTTTCATACAGCATACTTTTCTTCTGCAAGTGAAAAATGCATGTAATTTCAAACATATGTTTAAATACTGGTATTGATATGTCGACGACGTCTTTGTTTGCTGGGTCGGATTGATATATCAGTTAAATAGTTTCCTCATTTATCTGAACAGCCTCAATCCTAATATAGAAATCACAATGGAAATGGGAGACGATCACAATTAACTGAACTTCCTAGATTTGAATATCTGCCTCTCAAACAACAAACACAATTTTTCAATATATTACAAACCCACACATACAGATATAACAATTCACAATCAACCTATTTACCCATTCTCTCATAAACTTGCAGCCTACCACTCTATGATACAAATAAATTGAACAAAATTAAACAGATTGCCGTCAATAATGGATATAAAACCTCCATCGTAGACAAAATACTATAACAAAACCTCAAAACTGTTACATCTACCCTCGAATCAAACAAAATATCTCGTTTCCTTCAGAAACCAGACATAAATGTAGCATTCATGACAAAAAAACAACACGGGACAAATTGAAAAAATCTGGGATCTACAAGCTCAAGTGCGACGACTGCAATGCCTTATATACAGGGCAGAATGGCCGCAGTTTCAACCAGAGATTCGAGGAACATTTGAGAAGGTACAGATTGATTGGACAAGTTTTCAACTACGCCAATCATCTCAAACAAAAAACTCACAATTTCACACAAAATCCATAAATTCAACCAAAAAGTCTGAAATTGAATATATTGGAATGTATAAGAATCCAGAAACATCTTGCTAATAAAAACAACATTGTTCTGAATGATCGATATTTATGATTTTCCAATTATCAATAATGTTTTTAGTAATTTCCCAAATGCCCCTTGATACCTCTCTCTACCTACCAATGCAACTTCTAGTATTTGAAGAAATGACATCATATACCTAGGTTACTTTATAACTCGTTCAGAAGATGAAACAATGTGTCGAAACAGCTGTTATCATTAAATGCTAGTGTAGAATTGGGAAATATTACTTTCACCCTATCCATTCAATAAAAATAAAGCAGTTAACGTTTATGATTAATCAGTAAGATTTGATGGATGGATGATAGTTTGTACTTAGTATATAGTATATATTGAAAGATATTGTTGGCAATTTCTTAAATTTTCCGGTTTGTGTATGTTTAAGGAGACAACTATGTTGTGGATTGATTTTTACATTTACAAACGGAAGCCAGCCCAAGCATTGTAATGGCCTCTTTCAAAAAATGTTGGGTGAATGGTGGTAAATTTCACTTTTCATTGATACTATGAAGAATTGCAACAACATATTCTGAGAAAAATTATAGAATACTTTTGAGAATCTTTGTCATAGCATGGAAGAAATCATAAATCAATTACTGCTATTATTTATAATTCTTTTGCATCAGTCCAATTCGTATTTTATATTGATTGACAGCATGTTCTTCGTTGTTACCATAACAACCAGTGTTATAACAAATGTTTCATAAATGTATTTGTTTAAATTTGTGCAATTCAATAATCAATTTGTAATTTTGGTGTTATTTTATTTATTAGAATGAACACTTGCAGTGTTGTTGAAGGTCTGCTCATTGTTTCCAATATAAAAGAACAGATTTAATATTTTAGTGAATACTACGGTAAAATGCATCCGATGACTGGTCTGCTACACTTGAAATTGGCCAAATTATTATTATATCAAGATGAGCGGAAACAGGCTCTGGACCATCTGAGGAAAGCCAAGGAGATACTGGAAATAACACACGGATTGAAGAGTTCGTTGTTCAAGGAGCACCTTATTCCTCTTCTAACACAGGCCTCCATAGAATATTCTAGATGATTATGTTATTATATTTTATTATTATCATAAATGGATAGTGAATAATTTTTTAGAGAAATAAAATTTTTGTGTAAAAACGTGTAGCTGATATTGACTGGTAATGAACTACTAAGGGAATTTCATTCTACATAAGATTACTCGCACGCTCATCTTTCACAATCCGAAAAAATTTGAATTATAATGGAAAATTAGAGTACATTCTTATATTTGAAGATAGGTGTATTTCTAACAACTCTTTAGACATGGATCGTACTTAATTACCTGCCTTAAAGAAAGATACGGAAAGTGGCAAAATTGCAGGATACTAATATCAAAAACACATTGTACTAGATCAAATGTTTAATCAGTCAGTCAACAAATCATTTCACATTTAATGAAAATTATTTAAGCATATATGTTTATAGTGGGGAAAAACAATAATTCAAAACTATAACATAACCAAATACAAACGAAGCAAAAAAGAAGAATCGGAACTGAAAAAAATGATGATTGAATATACTTTAAGAGTCTAATAATAATAAAAAAAATTATCAACATCAGTGAATATATAAAATTTTAAAGCAATAAATATGTTTTTGAAACCAATTCAAAATTTTTGTTTATTGAAAACGCCTGATGCTTTTTCAATTTCAGTAAGCCGTTTGTTTAACCGTTAAAATATGCAATTTTTTATTATTCATTGGACCTTCTAACTTTCAAGGTTTTTGAGATACTAATTGTGACTCGCTTAAAAAAACAGCTTGTATGAGGAACAAAACAGGGCCCAGAATTTATCCTTGCGGTATCCCTCAATTTTAGATACATAGATAATTTTATTAATCTCCATAAACCATTTACATGACATGAGATAAGTCCAATGGTAGTCATAAAGGTAAGATACATATAATAGTTGGAATAGTCAGGTATTTACACATAACATCATCAAGTAATTGATAGAGCATACAATATACAAATATAAGTCTAGAGCTGGATGTCAACTATTTACAAAACTTGTTGAAAATATAAAATAAAATGTACATATAAAACATATTAAAAGTTCGAAATTTGTCTATCGGTAATTGGATGTAGTTCTAATATTCAACTCAATGTATTCAGTTAGTTAATAAAAGGACTGATGGGGCAAAAAATTATATAGGTCGGATTTGACAATTTTTAAATTTTTTGCTAATTTTATGCATTCAGGAAGCAGGTTATAAAAGTAGCCTCCAGCATACAAGGGAGATTTTATATACCATGTTGTTTTTATATCTAGTATCGTGCTCGCGAAGATCACCATTTTTTGTAAATTTATCTTTATTATTAATTTTTTTTAATATTAAATTTCAAAAAAAAAAATTTGTAGCTTTATATCTTTTATTAATTATCTGCGAGCGCTTTCGACACCTGGTCGAAAGCGCTCGCAGATAATTAATAGAAGATATAAAGTTCAAATCCTTTTTTTGAAATTTAATATTAAAATACTAAAAATAAAGAAAAATTAGTTGCATCATTCAAAATTATTATTCAATGTATAAATCAATTACTTATATAGGTAAACACACGGGAACATTAGAATATTTTCCTGTTTGAAAGTATTTCTACAGAATTCGTTATAATCCATGCTAAAAATAAGTCTTATAAATGGTTTCTTGTAAAATGAACACTCGTGATACTTCAGTTGACCTACCCCATGTAATTATATTACAGCTGATTGCCATGTAGACAAGAGCATAATACATGTTAATCAAGTGGTTTCTGTGAAAGTTCGATTTGAGACTAGTAAAAGCATAATGCAGTTTATTCAGTTTTTTACATATATTATCAATTTGGTTGTTGAAGGTTAATTTGTAATCCAGCTCCATACCAAGGAATTTCGTGCTTTCTGATGCTAAGATATCAGTGTGGCCTAAGTTGAACTTCATGTTGTTGAAGTGTTTTTGAGGATTACTGAATTGGATAAGGGGCATTTTTTCCATATTATTTGTTTTCAATCGATACTCTCGTTCACAAATGCTATTTCACAAATTTATCATAAAGGTGTCATTTTATTTGTATTTGCATTTGTAATAAAAATTTTAAAATGAAAAATTTTCAGTTATTTCATAAACAACGAATTTGTTTATAACAAATGATTATTTTTTAAGAAATCGGAAAACGAAATGTTTTCAGACGATTTTCTGAAAAAAAAAACAAGGGATGACAGAGGATTTTTTAGGTCATTTACTGTTTGCCTCATAAAAGTGAATAAAAAAATTTGGGAACAATTTCTCTGTAACTTCAATAGTACAGAAAATAACGATTTTTGTAATATCAAATTTCACCTATAACTCCTAACCAACTGCAAGTATCCAAATTATCCACATGACAAATATAGTGCGTCTCAGAGAGTACTACAAAAAATACTTGGAACATTTTTTTATATCTTTGACAGTTTTGACATTAAGAAAGTGTGAAATTCCGACTATATCGTAAAATAGCTGTAACTGAAATTCGCAAAACCAAAAGCCTTTATGGAACCTTTTCCGTTTCTATTGATACTTCATTATATTTTTTCGGTAATTGGTATAAATTTGGTTGTAGTTTTTTCACATGGTACATCACATGTTTCGAGACTTTCAAGCCCTTCAACATCTGCGTAGTGCTTTCAACAAATGAAATATTATTTACAAAACTTGAAAAACATCATACATACAATGGTTGAGAGATAACCTTCAAGGTGACAAATACAATTACCAATGTCATATTACTGGTTTGTTTTCATAAAAAATTAATTCCTACATAGATCATTTTTTGAACTGATCCTACTACTGTTAACTCAGAAATGGCAAGAAAATCAAGGTTGGTCGAATTTGACAAATTGGGGGCGGGGCAATGAAAATCTTTCTTCAGAAAGTGACAATCAATGCCCGGTTTTGAAATATTCACAAAAAATTAAATTATTTTCAATACAGTACTAGTAAACTTTCAAGAGATATTCTATGTATGTCTTTATGAGTTCTGGAAATATGAACAATATTGCCGTCTACTTTTTGGATACATCTCTGACAGGAATTGTATGGCGCAACTGTGATGATGATTTTCCAAAAATAATCAACGAAAAATACAAGTTGTGATATGTCTGAATTTGTAGTGATAGTGGCTACTAAAATTGATGTTAAAATTGAGAAAAAAAAGTTAATGATGGATTCCAGCTAATGAAATGTCGCATTGAAAATTATTTTAGTGAAAATTTAAGCTGTATTACTGAACGATCGAATTGATATCAATAATAGTTTGAAAATATGAAAGTTGAAAAAATCATTACCCTACTGCATTCCAACTGATTGTGAGGCACCGTCATTTGGACCATGGGCCTGAGAGGACGGGCACCTCCTTTGCCTGCGACGATGGGTAAGGAATGACCCCTCCTAGGGAAATACGGCCCCAGGGGCACGGCATCTTGACTGTCTTGAAAGGCAGAGTGGCAGTGTGACAACAGCGGTACCAGCACTTGCATAGCCTCCGGTGTCATAATCACAATGAATTCTTTGAGTACATCTGAAACGATAGAAAGCACAAAACTGGTCAAGTCTTGAACTCATCAATTGATTTGTTTTCAGTCATGACCTCCTTTAAAGGTCGAGGACAGTTAAATATCGCTTATGATGATGAAGTAGAATAGAATAATAATAATTGTAATTTATTGAACAAAATTACAATTTTACTCAACTGGCTATCGACCAAAGTCCTTCCGCCTTTGTAACAAAATTGCTTTGAAATAACATGGCTTATTTT
>WOGO01001739.1:0-17321 GCA_015342085.1 Leptinotarsa defecta
AATATTTATTATTATCTGCCGTATATCCAATATTGAAGCAGATTCGTACACCTTTTGCTCCAAATAGCCTCATAAAAAAGTCCAAAGATGTGAAATCTGGCGAGCGGGCTGGCCATTCTGTAGCACTTCGACTGTTAATCCAACGACCGGGAAAAGTGGTATCCAAATAGTTTCTTACTTGTCTGGAGTAATGTGGTGGTGCTCCATCTTGTTGGATTCAATATCCATATCGAATTCATTAGGATTCGCATCGACGATTTCAGTTATTGGAGGGTGAACAGTAGTTTCCAGCATATTCGAATACAGTTCCTCTGTTGAATTTTGATCAATAAATAGAGGTTCTACAATATGGTTCCCAATATTCCTGCCCAAACGTTAATTTTTCTGGATATTGGGTACGTGTTTCCCGAGAAACATGAGGGTTGGTGTCACTCCAATAACGGAAATTTTGTCTATGAACATTGCCGTTTAAAAAAATTTACATTCGTCACTGAAACATATATTAATCGTGAAGATAGGTGGTATGTCTGGCAATGGTTTCCGTCATGATTTCGCAAAATTCTGTTCTTCGATCAGGGTCATCTTCAGTTAAATGAATAACACTCTGATTTTGATATTTCGAGATTGAAATTAATTGTTGCCAAAACGAAATCTATTAAAAAAAATTCCCAAATTCCACGACTGCTTACACAGATGAATCATTTCGAGCTAAATACATACGAAAGTTCAAACGCACTCTAAGAATCCATCGTAAATTTCACACTCGCCGTTCCTCCAAGAAAAACACAACCAGAATAATCCAGCGGAGACATAATGGATTACCGAAAGTAAGCAATAAAAACACTCAACAGTAACAGAAATTTCAAACACGACGAGCATAAAGCGCAGCCACAAAACATCGACGGATTCCAGCCTGCATACCAATCGCTTTCGGGACACACTTTGATTTTCAATTCGTCTCGAGCATTTGTCAGTTCTTTTCTCATATTTCACGTACTTTTTATAGGAAAAACGATGCCCGAGATAGATGTATTGGATAGAGGACATTGAAAAAATGCGACATAATTTTCAGACCGCCGAATGAATAGTCGAAAATGAATATCTAGGATTTGGAACAAAGAAGGAACAGGTAGATAGAAAAAGGTGTGGGTCCTGAGAGACATATTTCTATGAAAATCGTTGTTTCATTTCGGCTAGATCAGGAGTACATGAGTTGACTTGTAGTTCTTGTACCAAACTTTATATTGGTCAAACTGGAAGAAAGTTTTTCAAAAGAATAAAAGAAGATAAAATACATTTTTGAATATGGAAACTAATTCAACATTTGCGAACCGCCTTTCAGCAGAAAAGTAATAAGATCAATAATGATTGCGACGTATTACATTTGGAAATGTAAGGTTTGGAACTCAATTTTTGAATGTTCAAAAATGATACTGCAATAAATTTTGAAAAATTAACCCACTGACATTTGAAAAACCATCCTCAAAGAATTTTAAAGTGGCCAATTTTTCCCCCAGTCAATTAACACTGCAGTAATCATTCAAACCGAATAAAGAGCAGCGCAATTAAAGTTTCTACTAATTGAACAAAATATACAGACTGAATCCAGACAACCGATTTGTATAATCCCTTCTTCAGATGCGTTAACTAGGGTCTAATTATAAACTCACCGCTATTTTCGTATCCTCGCTCTGCTCCTCCGAAGACGGATGCTCCAAACTGATGTTGAAGTTAATCTGAAAATAATAAAAAAAGTCCATCACTTTCTTGAGTCCCAAATGATCGTGAGGATAGTCTAAATATTCCATTTTTGATGAACAATTTCCTGCCGATAAATTCCAAGGAAGAAATACGTCTACCGGTACTGCTCATATTTGAATAACTACAAAACATATTTGAATAACTACTAAAGGAATGAATTGTTTCGATAATTAAAATTGTTAATACATGACATTGAGTGAAACCTCCGACTATTTCCAGCGTTCCCAACTATTGCAAGCCAAGACGATCATTAATTTATATGAGCTGAAAGTTTTTATGAGATTTTGATCAACTTGAATTCGGCTATTAAAGGTACCAACAGCATATAAAATATCAAAGTAAAATTATCAAGCAATTTTTTCATGAAGTACTCGTATTCGAGATAATTTAAAAAAGCATGCCATTCCTTCCCTATATCAAGTATCTTCTAAACCCTTCGGTGCAAGCGGCATTGGAAGCTCTTGGCTCCTACCGAGCAACGTCTAAATTGATACCAAATTGTCAAAAACTACTCTCCTCGATAAAAAGACAGATTGTCTCTGGTCTGGATTCTGGCAGAATCTTCCAGGATTGGCTCACTTCAATGCGTTTATTCACCCTTCGAAGTTTGAAACCAAAATGTTTTTGGACTACAGTAGGGATAAACTACGATGTCTAACAGACCTTCTAACAGAATATACCCCTAACCCCCTGCTGGCCACTTGAAAATATTTCGTTTTCAATTCAGAATAAAAAAAAATTAATAACCTAACATTTTGTGACTTGATCAACATCATTGTATGCTCTTTTTATGGACTGAATGAAAATCAACACTCAGCATCCCATAAAGTGTTAGGTCGTAGGATCATCATACTAGAGCTATCTATAAAATCATACCTATATAGAATCATACCGATAAAAAGTTGAAAAAAAAACTTCCTCTGTCCGGAGAGCCAAACATTAAATTCAGCATTGGTAATCTAACAAATTGGTTACGGCTTTTGTGGCAGAGGTTTTCAGTCACACTATCTTTGTTCAGCAGTCGGTTTTTGGAATTTCTTTCTGACGTTTGACTAGCGCAAGTGGCTTCCTTCTTCAGAGGTTTATATATCCCGAGTTTTTCTCTTCGACGACTGGATATTACGGCTGCGTAACGTGTACTCATGCTGACTCAGGTAGTTTGGTATGTTACTACCTGTACCTGGTTCTGGATAATTGTCAAAAACATTCGTCAATCCTTGCATGATGCATGATGATTGTTGCTCACGAACTTCTCTGAATGGGATTCCATTTTCGGTACGCCAAAAGTTTTCCAATAGTATCTATGACTCTATGGATAGATGGTAGATGCACACGCGCAACCATCTGAGCCTTCTCCCCTTTTTGAACCGTGGAACTCTTCAGTTTCATGGCCTTGTTGATCTCGGGTACACTGTATCCATTCAACCTCAAGGTCACTTTTAAAGATGTTACAGTTCTTCCTCCAGATGCTCAGGTTCACATATTTTTTGAACCCGTTCAGCCAGAGTAGAGCTGATTCCTCTCTTTTGACTAGGGTGGTGGTTTGGTAGTACGTGGAGATACCTTTCCGCTGGTGCTGTTCAATCTCCATGGTGAATTTGATGCTGGGGTGTTGAGCGTTCGTTCTAGGAAAAGGTTCCGAGCGTCCCTTCCATGTTTCCAGGTGACGGAGGTGTCGATTACCTTCTCTTCAAAACGTTACATGAATAAGTTGGCTATCACTGGTCTTCTCATCGCCACGCCATCTGATGACTCATAGAAGTTTTCCCCCCAAACAATGAAACTCCTCTGCTCTGAAGAGTCCGATGATATCACTCGGAAACAAGTAGGCTGGCTTCCTCCTTTCAGTGGGATGTTGGTGAACGAGAATATCTGTCGACTCCGGAGTCAAGTCCCCAATTTTATAAACGAAGTCTGTCAAATCCTTGACGTAGGAGTTTATCTTTCGCATAAGAGGCTGGAGGAGCGAGGCCAGATGCTTCGCCAGGTGGTAGGTAGGCGAGCCTGAGGCACTGATAATTGGTCTCAGTGGCATGATGGACTTCGGAAGACCATAGAGCCTGGGTAGAACGACTGAGAATGGTTCTCTGTACGGTTCTCTGTATGGATCTCTGCATTGACTATTGGTCTCAGTGGGATGATGGATTTATGTACCTTCCGAAAACCGCAGAGCCTGGGTAGAACGACTGAGAATGGTTCTCTCTACGGTTCTCTGCACATACTATTGGTCTCACTGGCACAATGGGTTCATGTACCTTCGGAAGACCTTACAGCCTGGTTAGAACGACTGAGAATGGTTCTCTGTACGGTTCTCTGCACAGACTATTGGTCGCACTGGCATGATGGGTTCATGTGCCTTCGGAAAACCTTAGAGTCTGGGTAGAACGACTAAGAATGGTCCTCTGTACGGTTCTCTGTATGATTCTCTGCATTGACTATTGGTCTCAGTGGGATGATGGATTTATGTACCTTCAGAAAACCATAGAGCCTGGGTAGAATGACTGAGAATGGTTCTTTGTACGGTTTTCAACAGTAAGGAAAATGTATTGATTTTGTTGACGTTTTTGATAATCTGGTACCAAGAAAATTGAAATCTACGGATAACATCACGAAAAGAGTTCTTCTGACTCGCTTGATTTCCTCAAGAGTGGTATGTGTCAAAATTAATGTGTAGGGCCCCTTCAATTGGAAAACGAATCCAGTGAAAATCGACACTCTCGCAAAAGCACCGCCCTCAGAGCAGATTATGGATTTTAATGCAGTGCTCATCAGTCGAAAAACTTCGCACTGGATGGAATCATAGAATGAGCAGTCAGAGACTCCCCGAATTCCCGCGCAATATTCCTGCAAAAACTGCATTCAATAACTCCCCTGAACAAAATTCCTCGATATCAATATCCGAACACAATCGTAGCTTTATACGACCGGCTTAAATTCTAGCTGGACTTTTCGCCTGGCCGGAAAATCGTTCGGGAAACCTTCGATAAGCGTGGAAATGAACATACGTCGTCATGAATATTTGAGCGGTCTCTTCCAATATCCGTGCATCGGTTAATATCCATCGATCTGTAAGCCAGAGACGGTGTCGCATTGTATCGTCTATCATTTTATATCGATAACGTCGACTTCGTCGAGTGAAAAGGTTCGAACTAGAAATAAATAACCTCATATAAATAACTGACCATATAATACGAAATACATTTCTATGCACAGAAACACTATCTTGCTTATGGTTTGAACCACAGTTTTGAGGGTCTTTTTTTCAATTCTTCGTTTATTAATCAACAATCTACTATAGAGATGCATCATTTTTCTGGTCTTTACATCCAGTTGAAACAGCTCCTCCCGATTCTACCTCACTACTCCAAAAAAATAAGACTGGAACGGTGAGAATATTCAAAACAGCAACTTGTTCTCGCCCGATAGATCCAATGACCGAATCTGTCAGAGTTTGTACTGATATTTACCGGAAAGACAGTTCTTCACTGCTTTTACCTCTTGTGAATGGCGTTGTCCCACCCTGAGGTTAGTAATCGTATATGTCTCTCCAGCGCCCAGATGGTGCAGGATGCTACCATCTACGAGCTGCACATCCTCTCCGTGATCCCCGAATCGTCCTCTCTTAAGATGAACATTTTTCTATCCCGAATTTCGTACCGATAGCATACGAGTACTCCACCACCCCCGAATGGAGATCCAGAGGCATGAAGTTTAAGATCATCCATATAAAACAAATGGGTATCCTTATGCCTCCGGTTTCCGAGGGTGCCACAATTGTACCCTTTGGTATGCAGAAAAGATGGGAACTGAGGGAGTCACTGAGGGAGTGACCCACACTGTTTATAGTCTAACCAAACCGGGTGCTATGGTGAAGCGAGTATGCCAGAGTGGAATCAGTTATTCAAAGCATCTCACTATTTTGTCGGATTCTGCAAGGAATCTGAGCAAATCCAATGAATGTCATGATATATCAAAAGCCTTACGGTAATCGATCCAGGCCATAGAAAAGTTACGCGTTTATTGGATCTAGCTCTGTGTTACACATACATCGATGATCAGGTTCTCGTTAGATCCAGATACTCATCTCTTCGATCCTCTCCGTTCATAAATCCGCTTCATTACTTGCTCAACTGCGGCGAGTATTCGTATGTATTAGACATATTTAGGCATGTTATCACTCTGTAATTCATAGAAATGAACAAATCTACGTTCTTGGTGATAGGAACGGCCTGGTTTTCGACCAGGAATCCAGAATCGGCTTCTCTCCGTCCAGCCATGAGTTGAAAACTCTGGCTAGAGGCGCTGAACGCTTGATAGTTTTCCACCAATAAGTGTTCAGCCCATCTGGGCATGGATCAGCAGAGTTCTTGGAACATCCGGGGATATCGGATTGCGCAGTTCATCAAACATGCTGTCGAAACTCTCTACTGAAAGCTTCGAACTGCGCTAAGACTGGAGTGTCAAAGTTGAGTGGCTACGGGTGTTCACAAATGTCCTGCTACATGGATTTCACCTGATCAGCGGTCAGCAACAACTCACGGAGGTTGTTGAATGAGCTAGAGGGGTTTTCGCAGAACGAAAGGATTTTCACGATTCCTGACGGTGCCGACGCCTGACTAGTGACTTTCCAGCAACCACTAGCATTCGTATCCTATCAAGTCAATAGTGCGGTTTGGTAGTCAGTAGCATATCTTGACTCAAACTGTGATGGATACGTCTTCATTGATACGAAACGCGTATTGTCTCGCCAACTTGATCTTAGCCTCCATCTTGTGTACCCGCTGTTCAATCTTCCAAACCGCCAGGCCGGGATTCCCCTACCGATTCGGAACGCAATTGAATGGCTGTGTACCCGGCGGTGTTGATTTGCCAGATGTCAGTCTATTCTCTAAAAACATCATGAACCTTTGCATCTAAACGTGTTCTGACTGTTTCCACTAGTGGCATGATGCAAGTCTCCTCTCAAGCCACGTCTACGGGTGGTACGACTATTCTCACCACTTCGTTTTCATTTGTTATTACAAAAAACAACCGCATAAGGCAAAGAAAAAAAACTGGTTCATCAAGACAATGTACCTTGTCACAAGTCAATCAAAACAATGGCAAAACCACATGAATTGAACTTCCAATTGCTCCCACATCCACCTTATTCGCCAGATTTGACCCCCAGCGACTAATGGCCGTTCGTAGACCTCAAAAAATGCTCACCGGTGAAAAATTTTGCTCGAATGAAAAGGTTAGTGCTGAAACTGAGTCCTACTTTGAAGCAAAAGATACATCGATCTACAAAAGTGGTACACCAAATTTTGAAGCGGCGCTGGAATGATAGTGTGGCTCTTGATGGAGATTACTTCAAACAATAAAGCTAATTTTGAACAAAAAAAATGTGTTTTCTTTTTTAGGCCCGCTACTTTTAGCCTATGTGTTATTCCCAATTGACTTGGATTTATATTCAGTCCCATCCTGTGTAATCCTTAGTAATGACAATATAGCGTGTCGAAGAAAATACAGTTTCAATCAATAGCAAAACCATAGTGGAAGATTGGTAATTCTACAATACATTATTTGGTATATATCCTCGCCATAGATATCGATCGCAATTCATAACCTTATTCCCCTTTATTTTTGATGAAAGTGTAGAATTTTTGAGTTTTCCTAAACTTCAGTAGTATAGATTACGATTGAATACGAGAAAATTCAATTTTATTCATAATTTCCAGAACGGTAGTGAAAAAAAAATGTTTTCAGAATATTCCGAAGTGATCAGAATACGTTTGTGTTGATCAAAGCAGAGATTTGTTTGTGGCGAAATTGTGAATGATGAATGATCGATCAAATTAACTCAATAAATATAACTTCCTCAACCCTCCGTTCTTATTGTCATTCAACATTTTTGGTAGCAATCACATGAATAATCTCTTCAGGATATAATGAGAAAAATAATGTATTGTCCAATTATCTGACTGAGAAGTGAAAATACTTATCTAAGGACTGGAAAAATTAATTTTTCAAGCAATTAAGATATTGAACGGTAATCATTAGCAGAGACCATCAATTTTCTAGATGTCAAGAACGCTCTTCAGGCATTTCCCTCTCTCATAAATATATTCTTCCAAGGCGAGGTAACGACTCGATATAAGAATTTCAAATTCCTGCCAGAAGTCGCTATACTAATGATTTATTTATTCAGCAATCAAGCCGAAACTGGGAAATTTAATCAAGTAAATTGCTCTATCGAATAGGTAAAGTAGAAAGGATTTTTAGATTGCACAGGTGACGACTGAATATTCTGAGTAAAATTCAATTTCAGGAGGTTTTTCTGTCCATCATTTTCTTACCCTTTGTCATAACGAATCTTCGATGACTTTAGTAAGTCTCATTCTCATTCTGGTTGTTGAGCCCCTCTACAACTCAATTTTGTTTTGTATTTGTAGTAATGTCGTAAGTCTGAAATCCGTCTCGAAGGACCAAATTTTTTAACGCCTCCGTCATGAATGAACCCGAGTGAAACAGTTGCTGAAATTCGTAGCGTTTCCTCGCACATCCATCAACGGTTCCTATTTCAATAAACTACTTGTTTGCACATCTAAAAATGTACTTTCTCACGATCACTTAGTCTTTCATTTCATACGAAACACATAAACAGTTAATCTATTGATTAATTACGACCGCATTTTCACATTGGAGAATACAAAATATTTATTATATTTGAGGCATGTGTTTAATTTAACGGGATAATTTCGGATCCGTTTGATCTTCGACGGGAAAATATGTGTCCGCCGATTTTCTCTAGAAATTCTGCTGGGAATAGAAATATTTACGAGCGTAAATCTGCCTTCGATATACTTATCGCACGTCAAACAAAAGTATATCAGGAACTGAATCGTTTCGAAGTTTTCTATAAATAATGATAATAAAAGAGGATAGTACGACCTTGGACTATTTTCGCTGCTAGGTCCAGGATTTTTCTAATTACAATATATGAAACATAACTTTATATTTATTGATGTTCACCAGAATCGGAATTATTATCATAATCAACGATATACTGGGAGAATATCGCACTAGTTGGCAAAATTTTATGCACATTTAAAACCAAATTGTACCCGCCCCAGAAGATAGCTGTTGATCACACAAACTGATGTCAATAGTACATTGGCGGAACATGACTCAAGTGGGCAGCGTTTCTGCCCTGACTCATCTTAGTTGGCTCGTACTATATCTTTAATTCAATCGAAGTACTTGAATTGGTAGTCAGTTGGCGAGAGGTCTGGGAAATATGGTGAGGCTGAACTTCGATACTCAATTCGATTAATTTTCGGACGACGAATTAAGAAACGTGCGTACGCGCGTTGTCGTGAAGCAGAATCGGACCTCTTCTGTTGACCAGTACCGGCTGCTGCCGCTGTTGTGATTTTCCATACATTTCGTCGATTCTTTCACAATAGGAATCTGCTGTGATCTTCTGGTTATAGTAAATGGTACCACCCATTACCTACCATACAGTAACCATTAACTACCATACAGTAACTATGGTATTTCTTGGTGGGGCCTTTGGAAAGTATCTGGGTTGCTCATCGGTGTCCAACCACTGTCTTGAACATCTCTTGTCGTAGAGGATCCACTTTTCCTCACACGTGATGATCCAATCCAAATAAGGATCATTTTGGTTGCACAAAAGCAAAAGAACATACTTCGAAACGTCGATCGTTCAAATCGTGGGGCAACCACTTTTCAAGATTCTTGGCCTTCCCAACACGTTTTAAACCATGAGAGCTGACACCCAGTTTTCCACCATCCCACGCACAGTTCGTGATTGGTCAGTTTCCATCGGGGTCCTCGTCCCTGATTACTGTGCGTCGACCACAGCGAGGGTCATCATCGCAGCTAAAATCTCCGCAACGAAATTTCGCTAATACCAAACGCCAGGTTAATTTTTCGGGCTTCGATTCAATTTGAATTCGTAAAAAAATTCTGCCGAAAATCGCTCAACGACAGCATATGAAAAAGGTGAAAAGAGGTCACAGACAAGTTAGTAATAATCTGATTCCTCCGTGAAAAATTACTTTCGTTCAATATATTGCGAACATTAACAAATGTTTCAAATAAATTTTAGAAGAAAGAGATGTATTGAGATCAAGATCCTTATAATTGTCTCCTCTCAAGTAAAATGCTATTGAAGCTTTCTACTAGCTGAAAACTAGAGCTCCAACGCATTTGTGATCCAGCACGATAACATCCTGATTTGATTCAGGCTCTTCACACGTTAACAAAGGATATGAGGGCCTCGTTGGACTGAGTGTCAGAGCCTTCTACATATATCGAAAGGGGTCGTCTACAGCATAATATACAGCTTCCCTAACTACCGGATTTTCGAGAACTCGCCGATTACTCAACTGGATGGACTGCTGAATGAAAAGCAGCTGTGAATCTCTGCGGGTGGCTTCATTCCGAACGAAACACGGCGCATTCACTAGCATCCTGTAGATCTTACTTGGCAATCTTTCCAAAATGGAAAGATTAGACAGAGCGATTTCTCCCCAGACGCCTGAAGCATACATGATGACAGGCTTGAACATCGTGTTGTAAATTAAAATCGTATTTCTAAGATTCAACATCGACTTTCTGTTGGTTAATGGATACAGATTTACCATCTCCTCCCTGAAACTTTGACTTGACGCTTTCGATGTGCGGGAGACAGGTAAGCCTGCGGTCTATCAGAAGATCGAGGTACTTCCCCGCACTTATCAGTCGATATCTCTTCCAATGACCCTCACTTTAATGGCCGGTGACGATTTTGTTCTTCCCATGGTTATTGCCTGAGTTTTGTTCGTGTTCACTCTGATCATCCAATCAAGGTATCAGCGCTCGCGGTCGTCCAATGCAGACCATTTGTGTTCCAACATCAGGCAGAGCTGTTGAAGGGTAAGCCTGAGAAAGTGAAAGCAAAGCCAATCCCTTCTCATAAAGACGTCAGCTGCGGAGAAATACAGAGAACGAATCTTGTTCGGCGGTCGTAGTAGAGTATTCTGTCGATCCCACAGATGGCAGGTTGGCTGTCCTTGTTCATCTTTTACTGCCTGAACCACTGTGCATGCTGTTTTTGTCGAGTACTTCGGCTAAGGATGTGTGGGTTGACCAAACTGGCCATCGGATGCCTGCTTCCACGTAGTCCCGCTGGATCCGAATCACTTGTGGGTTTATTTGGTCGAGTGTAGATAGGTGTCAGCCACAATAAACCCTTGCGTGTTGCGGTGGAGGGTCGAATAGACCCACTCACTTTGAACCTAACTTAACCTAACCTCTGACGAGACCCATGGTGGTTCTAACTCAAAATTGAACTAAATAACAACTACTCCTATTCAACTGGCAAAAAGAAACATACCTAGACAGTTCTATTTCCCACCCGACTGCCCTGTATTATCACTAACGTCGACTGTTTCTTATATTCAACGTAATCTGTGAAATAACCGATGATCAGACCCGGCACGTATGTTTGAAAAGTTTAAATTCTCCAGCTATCTGTAAAGAATGGACCGATATTTGTTTATACAGTGCGCTCGATCTGAATCTACAAATAACGCATAAATCCTTCATCAGACCATATAGGCCTGCGTTTTGTCTTTCTACTAGAAACAAACTCAACCGTCACAGCGGCGTAACATAAGATGGGTTTCTAGGATTACCAATTATTGTACGATATATTTTATCTTGAATTTTTATGTTTCACGTCTGTCACAAATAAAAGCTGCTTTTTACTGAGGATGCGTGGAGACCAAAATCTACGATACGAGACCAGATCAAGAGCTAACTGAGTAACATAAAAAGTTCTTGGAAAAAAAACCAGGAAATTCACGACGTGACTGCCTAAAAAAGAACTGAAAAACTACTTCGACTGAGCGGAAATCGGCTCACAATCATCACAAGGCTAGTCACTGTGGACATTATCGATTCAGAGGACACCTGAACAAAATAAGTAGGGAATAATGTAGGGAATGCAATTTTATGGAAAAGCCATACAACCGAAAAAAATGTAATGTTGTTTTTTTGACTTTTTGTTATGGAAAAATTTGATAACGTCACATCACATCTCTTAAATTTTCCTTAGCACGTGAAGTTCAAAATATAGATTGATAAAATCGCCACGATTATGGTATAAATATCAACATTGCCCCGAATGGAATGAGTTAACTGCCCCACAGGTTCATACAACGAATACAAGGGTTTTTGTATATAATAGTTTCCTAATCATCCCTTATCAGAGCTCACTAGATGAAGACCTAGTCTGTTAAAATTTTCAAAGACGTCACTTCGGTTCGTCTAAGAAAATGGTTTCAACCATAGTGAACCAATCATAACAAATTCACATACACTCAATCCCCTTTTCACATTCAGACATCAAATCTTGAATTTCCAATAGACTGAGAATTTTTCCCTTCAACTACGGTACCTCAACTACTCCACTGGTCTCGTGTTTAGTGGGGAAATTGCTGATGGGAACCTTGTACTCGCCTTGACTGTATCATCAGAAATAGTGAATAAATTTCGCAGTGTATATTTTTTTTCACATGTTTTCATAAATTTGTTGAATCAGAAGACGGGTATAGACATATCCGTTGAATTAGTACAGCTGTATTTATTCCAGACGTCAGAATTGACACCGGCTACTACACATGTACGGTTAGTATTAGATGCCTACCTACCTATTTATGCTCATTCAACATGATAGCCAGTATTCTTGAATTTTTTGTAAATACTTTTGTGCAGCCTTTCAACTTCTCAAGTTTTTCAGAATGATATGCAACCTGATTTAGGTCCTTCCACTTGGCATTCTATAGATAACACTCACTCCTTTTTTATTGAATGAATGACTAGGGCTCAAGATTTTCCTTGGAACTAGATTTTATTCACTACCTTGATCTCTCCACCAATATTTTCATTAGTTTCCTACCTCTACGAGGGTGGTCTCAGAAGTACCCGGCCTGACCTGGAGATGGCGGTAGTTGTTTGAAAACTATCACTGTATTAGAAAGTACACAATCTATAAAGCATATGTTTCAAGTTTGAAGACGCTGCGTAGTTTGGTATTTATGTGGCAGCCATAAATAGCGAACTTTTCCGGTGAATTTGTGTGGACGGAGAGAATTGCTCATCGTTATGTTGTACAATACTTCCATTTGGAAGGTGTCAGCCCAAACAATACAAGAGCTGAACTGGATGAGTCTGCAGGCTTGAAAAATGGCTCAGAGGTCAAAGACAGTTCTTATTATAAAAACGATATTGAACGTCGCTGGGAAAAGTGCATAAAGCTGCCAGTATTCTCCATTGTGCGGTGGCATTTTGATCAGTCATTTGAGATATTCATCAGCTTAAGACGTTGACACATCTACCGACCATAAAAACGATTCAAATTGAAATTCCCCATGAATTTTTGTTGCGACGAGGCAGTGTGTATGTGACACAGTTGCGTGACCAACCACCCTCACTCACATCGAGTGCATAATCACCCCTAGTAGATGTAGACGGTGTCGAGGAGCACTCAGAATGCGTCGTACACATTAACAGTAGCGTAACAAAAAAACTAGGTTTTCTATAGGTTAAAAACATACTTTTCACTAGTCACTACTCTATTCGTGTATATTGGATTAGCGCGAGAGGTACGTTATACTCAGTCAATCAACCGCAAACCGCAAACCTCGGCAAACCTTAGCTAGCATAAGTTCTGACTCCGTTTGCAAGGGAACACCAGCTGGTTGACAGTAAAACAGCTTTTAACAGATTTTTCAACGGCTAAGGCAAAGTGAAATTACTTTTGAGCTAATGTCTCTTTATTGTGACATCTGTTTCCGGTTTCAAAGGAGCAGACGAACAGAACAAATTCATGATGGAGCCTGTAGGTTCCAGATGGTCTAGAGATAAACTGGCCTCTCCATCTCTATTTCTTGCAGTCATCGATTACCTTCTGTCATCAATACAGAGTATGGTCAGTCCAATTGCCAATGTACCCAGTAGCTACTTTCGAATCTATTTCGTCATCTTCATCTGCATTCCGTGTACCAACATCTGCAGACAAATCGTCACCAAAATCTGGCTCTTACCGAAACCAAATTCAGTGCTGAACCAGTCCTGTCGATTTCCATTTTCATAATTTCGAAATTTCTTTATTCAGCTGATGTGACGTCCTTGCCATTGAAAGGAAATACTAAAAATTCAAAACGTTGATGTTCTACGGTTATTATAATCTGAGCAGACCTGCTTACATAGTGATAATAATAATTAATTGGGTCACTGTGGTTGTGGTTGTTTTGATTATTGGAGTCCCTAATGGAATGATGCCATATCTACTCTCGAATCTTAAAATCATACCGTCTTGCTGCAGTATGGCAGAAATCTTAGCCGGACAGATGCAGAAGCCTGTCATTTTTGGCCTACTGCGCTTGCCCAGGGCACATGATTCTCGGACCCAATGATCACTCACCCCACGGTGTGGAAAGCGGTCGTTGGTTGATAATGCTGCCGCGCCCTCCCGAATGTATCGGGGCTTCAGGGGATATGGCCCGACCAGCGCAAACTTCGGCGAAAAAAAATGAGTGGACATTTAAAAAACTTCAGTGAAAGCATATTAAACTATAAAAATTTATAGTTGAAAAATCTCAATGAGAGTTTGTTAATCTATGAAAACAAAAAATAAAGGCCATGATACTCATATACTGTATAAAAACGTTTTATCAAACGTACTGGGGGGAATTTTTGAAGTTAGATGAGGTGTAGGGCTGAAATGTTCAAAAAATAAAATAGATATATCCCACATATTTTATAGAACTCCGAGACTGCTAAATTTTATCCAAATCCCCCGCCTCCATCCATCCATCGAAATCAAGAGGGAGAGTAGTCCTTCTTCTATAGATTCTTTCACCAGAGGGTGATTGACCAACTAGATGGATATATGGCAAAAATACAGCTACTCATCGCTTCGAGGTTCACCTCAACACACCTCGAAATACACTCTCTGAAAACTATTTTTTTGCAGAATATTATACCTGAGGAATGAAACTACCGCGAAATTTTTATCAAATCAGTATGACCCCATGCTTCCGCAAAGGTGTCATTTCCAAGACGTTTCAAGGATTTTTTTCTGTAGTTCTTGTGCATTCCCATGAGAATACGACACCCAACAAACAGCAGCGACTATATTTCCATAACCAAGTCCACTCGAAATCCATGGAAAACCCTTAATTATTCTCCCTTTGCATTCCCACCGAATCCGACCAGAATACCCCAATTATCCACTCTCCGGGACGTCTTTGTTCCAGCACAATCGAGAGGGCAACGTCGGCATCGAAACAAAAAAAATCTCCCGAAACTTTAGGTATACAAAATTCGCCATTCCCCAGATCGAAGTCGACCCTCATTGTTTGCCAGAACGCAACATCGAGATGCAAAGCACGCTTTGATCCTTCGAAGGAGTGACGCGTCCTGACAGCTCAACAGAGCAGCGTTCACGCGTTCGAGACACGCGAAACGCGGCTTTAGAGGGGATGAAGGAAACCAGGGTGATTCGTAGGTTGTCAGATCGCTTTCTTTTTACTACTTTCCTAGACTTTTACTAACTTCACCTATCTATAATTTGATTAATAAAAAGAAAAAAGTTTACTTGAAACAGTTAACATTGATATAGGTGTACCACAAGGTTCTATACTTGGGCCGATACCTGTTTTGTCGTATAGTAACGATATTTCATTGACATATCATATGTATACGGTGTACGCAGGTGACACAATGTTTACCAAAGCAAATCTAACTCTAAAAAAGGGAGAATGGTTATCCGCGAATGATCTGGCCTTGAATAAGACCAAAGCAAATTTCACTAACTTTCATTCATAGCAAAACATAGCAAAAAACTGCGGACCATATTTACAATAAATATAACGACCCCGTGGGTTAGGCTACCTATCGGGCGCGTCCCCAGGTGGTGGATAGGTGGACACGGGACTTGGAGCCCTAACCGGGAAGCCAATGTGGCCTTACAGACGGGGTCACCGGACTCCTGGTCATTGGCAGAAATAAGTAGGGTGAGGGGAACTAAAATCCCCCAAAAGCTTTTGCGAAACATGCCACCGTGGATCAGCCTACCCAAGCTAAGGTGTAAGGAATAGTGCCGACAGTTGAATGGCTGCAGGGTGATATGCGGTTACGAACGATCCCCTTGGGGAAACGGGCGAACCTCATTGTAATCAGCCATCCTCTGGTAATGCGGGGCTCTGCCAGAGTGACCAACTCTTCCCCTGCTACTTGTGGGAACACACATGAATGAAACAAACACAAAAACAGACACTGAAAAAACAAAAACCAATGCCGAGGCTGGACAGAAATGCTTATCTCAATCTATGGCGGTGGCTGGAGATAAACAGAAATGTCCACCCCAATCTACTACTTGGAATGAGGCTGGACATGGTAGATCGTGATATAATACAAAGGTCAAGGCGTAAGGGCATTTACGCCGCCGAGGCCAAAAGGAGGAAGAGACTGATGGAGGCAGGAGTGGCAGCAACTATGTGCACCCTCCTCATCCTCCCCCACTTCACCTTCAACAGCTAGGGCACTTCCTACGGCGGGCGCCAAGAGCTCCGTCTTGAATAAAGGCAAGGAACCGGCTGCCCCTGCAGGAAAGCGCCCTTACTCCTCCATGGAGGGAATCCCAAGAAGGTTGAAGAAGCCGCGACAGTAATGTCGCTGCACCTTTAAAAACCTTCGCGGAGGCCGCCGTGAGACACCTCAAGGTTGCCGAAGAGAGTGTGTGTGTTCGGCGAGTCTTGGCCTTCACCTACCGATATAAAGGAGATGTCTCCTAGTGACCTGTCCACCTTCCTGAAAAGGACATTATAGACGAGGACCTAGGAGGACAACTCCTTGGGAGGATATACAATGGGATACAATATAACGACATAACCAGACCACCTCAAACAAAAAATTTCAATGAAATTTCTAAGGATATATCTGGAAAAGAATTCGAAATGTTCGAGGGAAATTCCTCTTGTGTGAAAAATAATGAAGATATCTGACTTCTCATTCTCTCCTCAATATATTCCCCTTCCAATTTTAACTTCCTATTATCTTCAACCATTAAAGAAACTACACGAGCGCATAAATAAGTATTCTACCAGTGATCATTTTTATATAATATAAACACATTAATTCTCTCCCATTTCAAAGTATGTGTTTGTGGGGTTGTTTCTGGACTTTATCTGCAGGTGTAGATTCCCTTCTCGTCTCTTCTCTCTTAATCATTTTCTAGAATAAACATTTATTTCCCACGTTTCTCTGGCGCATTTTTCCTTTCTATAAACTGAATACTATTTTCAACCGAATTTATAATAATCAGCTTGATAACAAAAACCCAATTAACTCCGACATATTGAAAAATTGATTTGAATTCATCCACACTCACTATTCTGATAAATGTATCCGTACAGTGATCACAGAGGTTAAATAATTTCGACTGGATTTTTGATTTTGAGGAAAACGGGCAATATGACAACACCGCAATACGTCACGTTGGA
>WOGO01001740.1:6866-17309 GCA_015342085.1 Leptinotarsa defecta
CAGCTACACCTGACGATGCATTAAATTTAACCGTGCAGGGCTTTTTCGCCTCTGATTATGGTGATTGATCACTTGAGCGCAAACGTTTGCTAACCTGCTGTGGGGTTTGATCCTCCGTCTGAGACAGACTCTGCGTACGCCGCTCAAGAATTTGGTGTGAGGCGGTTTCATAAGGTACCCCGCTTTTGAGACGACTCAGTCTTTTCCTAGCTGCACCACTGAACCTTTTTTTTAGGTTCAGTTATTGGATCGGGAGTTGGAGAGTTGAGAAGCTCTCGCTCCTGATCTAAATTTACAGGGAGGTCAGTTGGAGTCGTAAGCTCAATATCCATCTCCTCTCAAGACTCAGCGTCAAAAAAAATTTTTAAGTTTACTCCGTCCATAAAAGTCCCACGAGTAGCTACGGAAAGAAGGTCAATCACGGCAGAGCCACGCATTACCATTACAAGGCGATGCTACGACGAGAGGGCGCCCGTAGAGACAGCTGATAGGCTCGTTGTCATTCATTCTCTCGGCACGGATAGACACACCTTAGGATCAAGTCATCGTTGGTATGCATTCAGTTAGGGAATAACAGAACCACAAGTGATTGTGTCATTCCCGTATCCAGCGGGGCTACGTGGAAGCAGTCATCCGATGACCGGTTTGCTCAGATCCACATACCAAGACAATGCACTCGCCAAAACCAGCATGCACAGTGGTTCAGGCAGTGAAAGATGAACAAGGACAGCCAACCCGTCAGAACCGTAATGAAAGTGACACTCAGCTGATGTATGAGTATAAAGTAACATTCTTCATTGATATTGATGCAACATTTTTTAATACTTAAATGTATGAAGAATGATTTCCTATTTTCATACTATTTTCGTTGTTTTTCTATTTCAAGATGAAGTCCACGTGAAGAAGTGCATTATCTTCAATGTAGAAATATATATAAGGCATGCATCTACATCTACCTTTGAGAAAAAATGTTAGTATCAATTGAAAAACTCACCTGCGGTAATTGTTTCGTTACAGTTTTTTTAGTAAGTTTCTGTTTCTGACTTGAACTTCCACCTGGAGCAAGATTCTAGTTAATCAAATCACCCGCCATGTACATCCAAAATCAATTTGAAACTGAAATAGCTTAAACAAGGCACTTTTCATCTGTACGCCTCAAAACATATTCCAATTAAAATAAATCATAATTAATTTCTACTTCAAAGAGATGGCTACTGTTTCAACGAACCAGATGGAAAATTAAATATTCAAATTAACTGCTTTGATTTTTAATTAGGAAAGCGAAACTCTGAGGCAAACGGAACTAGTGGTGAAAGATGAGCTAGTAGGGGTCGGTAGGGTGGAAGTCGGCTCTTAGACCGCTAGTTCATTTTCCACGCCAATGAACAACTCATTCCAGAGTTACGGACACAATGAATATTCTCGAGGAAACAATGAGCCTTTTCTGAATTTGAATATGAATTTCAGATCATATGCGTTTTAATGAAATATTATGTTGTACAACCATATTGAACAGATTATGTAGTACAACCAAATAATCGTTGGAAATGTACAAAAAAGGATAAAAAATTAGGACGTTTGATATAAAATTATAGGAGTAATGAAAATATTTAATATCAATTGGCTTTTAAAAATTTTTCTGAGATTCTTTGAAAGGGTGAAGGGTCATGTTCGTCACCTGGTATTTAACTACAACCCTTATAATATCAAACCACTGGAAAATATCAGAAATATTTTCAGAAATCACCAAAAAAAAGTAATCTTTGAGAAAACATGTCGATTGAATAGTAGGTGCAAAATTTCTCAAAAAAGAACTTCCTGCATATGCTTTTGGTATATGTTTCTTATCGTTCGCGTCAGCTTTGTTCGAGGCATGACACTCTGAAAGAATTTGATTTTCACTTATGAAAAATCATCGACTTCCTGTTGATATAGAACACTACTTTGCACTGACAAGAGGACAAATAGCCCGAAACTGGTCTGCAAGTGTACCCGCTTCAATAATTTGACTTTGACAGTTGTATCGCCAGAAACATATGCAGAACTTTCTCTGTGAAGAATCCTGCAGTGAAACCTTTCGGATAAAATTCAACGCTCTATGTGGTATTAGCTAGGAAAGTAGTTGTTTTTTGGTAGATGCCAGTCGATGAACCTACTGTTTTGAACGAATTCTTCTTTTAGATGATTTAACAGAGAGCTAGATAAATATTGAAGCGTGAAGGCGTTGTAGTCTGACTACACTACACAATGTCTGAACTTGACTGTATCATCAAAGAAAAGTTTTTCAAAAATTCTTTACTACAAGTGATACTGAAGATTTAAAAATAAACTATTTCATTACTGAAATGCTTCAAAATCATCAGCTAGTCTACGATAGCTAGAATCAAAGAGTGACCTCCTTCAACCATGTGATCTACCACCATCGAGATGAAAAATGAGTTATTTTACGTTTGGTGGTAGATCAGCTCTCTCGAAAGATGTTCCTTACTTACATGTGTGTATAAATGGTTTATACTCGGATAATTTCATCATTAACGCTGTTTTCTTTGAATAACTGGTTGTAGATTTATTGGTATATGAATCGGAAGAAGAAATTATAATTCATAACTTTGTCAGTAAGTACAGGTAACTGAAAGTTTGTAATGTGTGAGAAATTGTTGACGAATATAAATCGTATTTGAAATATAATTGAACCAAACTATTTGATAGAAAAACTCAAATGTGTTATCATTATATAGTATTTTATTTGATCGGATAAGTAGATGTGATTCCACAATGGAGTATTGTATTAACTTGATAGCAGTTACTGTTGATACAGAGAATTCTCTTCATTTTGTTCCGTTAACATTTCTAAATATGGTTCGCTCCAGATCTTAAGGGAAAAAACAGAGGGTGGCCGTGATTTTCATGAGGCAAGATTTCCTGATGATTACATATGCTGGTGAAATCCAGGGAATTATTTCAAGAATTTCCAACAACTGAAAGTTTAACTAGAGCCAAAGGTGCTGGAAGAAATTCTGTCTCGGATGGGAAACAGTTAGAAATCGTTGCGTCTGTAGTAAATAATCCCCTGCAATCCACAACAATAATTGCCCGTGAGAATATATTCTCAATAATCATCATCAAGTAATACCTCGGAAGGTATAACTATAGCTATGATCTGAAGATATTACACGAATTGAATGAACGTGACATAACAATACAGTTTCATGAGTTTCTCTTAGCATATTTTTGCAGAATTTCATACCAAAATTCCTGAGAAAATTAATATCTGGGCATGAATATTGAGACATCATACTTTTGGTCCCATATATCAAGTGAAAAATCGGGTGATATTTTGAAATTATTTAAAACCTCATTCACCCATGGATTCAAGGATTTGTAGCCAACCATCAAGATGGAAAGAACCCCAGTTGTTTTCGATCAAGATGGTGCACTCCACATTTTTCAAGCCTAGGGGAAAAAAAGCGATTTATTTCCAACGGAAGTACCCAGTTACAGGAAATGCTATTATCATAGAGTATGTATGAAATAAATATTGAAAAAAATGGAAAATAGAAATGTATAAAGGTGAATGCTACAACAATGTATATATGAAATATTCGTATACCTAAAATTTCTAAAGAGGAATGAAAAATTGAGTATATAATACAAAAAGTTACAAATCATGCATTGTAGCAGTACTGACACAAATGTTATTTATATTATTATCAAACGTGATTATGGATACATGATACCAAGGCGTTCAGAGAGTCGAAATGAATATCGCAATGTTCACAGATTTTATTTTATTGAAGCACATAGAATTCATTGGTGATCGTAGCATAACATATATGCGTGATGCTTCGTAATAGAATTTCAGATTGTGTCAACCTTCACTTCTTGGTACTAAGAAATTGATCTCAAGTTAAAGAACCGAACTGTCAATATTATATAGTAATTTAGGCAGGAATTTTATACCAAGGATAACTCTCCTATTTTCCAAAGATGACATATGGAAGTGTGTCATCGAAATGTTATGTTCGATGCCTCTCGTGGAGTACTGACCATTAACTTTTAGAAATAAGTATTTTAGGAACTTCCTTTGCACGCTCTCAGTTGATGTTTTTTGGTAGTGGTAAACTGGATTCCATAACACAGAGCCATACTCCAACTTAGATCTGGCATACGCAAAATATAGCAATTTTGAGGTGGCAATACTTTAAAGTTTTTGCCATTTCTGTAAACGAATCCAGGCATCAGCAGTCACATTTCTTATATGTGTTGTAAATGTTAATTCACTGTCATATGTTATACCAAGATCTTTTATCTCATGTACGCGGTTGACTGTAGTATTGTTGAGTAAATAATCGTACATTGAAGTTCGCTTTTTTGTTGTAAATGATATTATTTTCTATTTGAATACGTTCAGTTTTTACCTCAACGTTTGATTACATCTAATTCCTTTCAAAAACTACACCTCACGATTTGATCTTCGCAAACTTTATTTGAAAAATTTATCACCACATGTTTCGCTAGCACAGTAGCTTTTTCAAGTGAAAAAGCACTTGCTGTTTCAAATAAAGTTCGTGGAGATCAAATAGTCGAATATTCAAAGAGGTTGTCAAGTCATTAATTGAACTTGAAAATAAAAAAGATCCAAGATTAGAACCTTGTGGTATCCCAGATGTACGTACTGAGCCGATTTGAAAGATTCATATTCGACGAATTGTTTTCTGTTAACTAGATATGATTCAAATAGAGTACGGAGTTGGTTAGAGAGTCCCAATTTTTTCAATTTGCTGAGAAGAAAATAATGTTCTATTTGATCGAAGGCTTTTTGAAAGACTGAATAAACAACATCGACTTGTTTTTGCTTGTTCAGGTACGTACAGAGATATTGATTCAAACATGCTAGATTTGTCATACATGATTTTTGTTGTGCGAAACCATGATGAGTGGGAAAAATAACTTTTTGAAAATTTTGCACACATATCTTAAAGAGTTTAGAAAAGTTACATTAAATTGAAATTGCCCTGTAATTTGTGATATCGCTAGAGACGCCTTTTTCAATATCGAGCCGTTTTCCACTGCTCAGGGAAGGCACAAGTTGATAAAATTAAGTTGAATTTGCCTATTGAAGGTATTATAGAGAGAACGTCAATACAGTCCTTTATCACAAGACTAGGAACATTGTCAATGCCGCCATTGAGTTCATTTCTTAATTTTTTTGACGCAGTAATAATATCTATTTTAGAGAATGGCAGGAATGTTTGATGTATCTAAATGGGAATCATGAGAATTTTCACGAAGAATATTCTCGTCCAAAACCAAGTATACACTTTTGTTATACTTGGCGAATCCATTGACAATATCCCCAGGCTTATCAAATACCTCATCCCCAAGTTTCATTATACCCGGTTTACGCAAATAACCTTTTTTACTGTGTATTAAAGACCAGAAAGTCGAGCTGTCAGATAAAATATTATTTTCAGCTAAGTTTGTAAATTGACTATATGCTACTTTTATTTTAGTTTTGACAGTTTTTCTCAGATCCTAGAATTGATTTTGATAAAATGCTGTTTCAAATTTCTTATTCTATTTATATACTAATTCCTTTTTTTTTATATGGCTGATAACATCGGCGTCGAACCATGGGGGAAATTCACGCGTTTTTACTATTCACAGTGGAACTGTTTGAAAGAAGATGCTGTGTAATTTTTGATATAATTAATCACATGCCGAGTCGATGTCAGTTCATTCAGAAACGTCACACCGTTCGGTTGTTCTGATCAGTTCATACATAGCTGGAAACTTTGCTTTGCGAAAATCAAGTTGCTTAATAGCATCTGTTGTATTAATAGTAAAGTCATTGATATGAGGAGAACAACAGTTCAACGAAATAGAAAGTACAGGATGATGAACGTCAATGTTAACAAAAGGTTGATCACATTTCAAGACGATACAATCGTCACAGTTGGTTATAGCTAGCACCAGTTTGCGATAATTAATATTCGTTATCGAGTTGTACTGTTGAGATTTAGTTGCTTGCATGAAGTTGAGGATGTACTGAAATTTGGTATCATTAAAGTCTATATCATATTTAGGGATATTGGAGTCACCAATTGATAGAAAGTTCCCGTTAGTAATGAAATCAGTACTCTCCAGAAAATCGAATAATGTTTCATAGTTAATATTGGAACAACAAGGGGGTATATAAAGGTAAATAATATCCATAGTGAAGCTGCCAAGTACTAATTTGAAGCCTACAATATCAACTTCAGGAAACTAGTCTCTTAGATCCAAAAACGAAATTGGCAGCAACCTTTAATTATCTTCAGACGCCAACAGGACACTACCTCTTTTAGTAATGTCATTGGTTACTATAAGGGGTTGGTTGGATCACAACCAGGCGCGGTCCGTTGGAATGGCCTAATCGTTCACTGGATTCGACTCCCCTTATTTTTTTTTTCTATATCAAACCAAAAGTTTATGATATACAACAACAGATAAAATTATCGAAACTTTTACTAGCATTACCCAAGAACTAATCCAAAATGTTGAGAATGCCTTGAAAAATGTAATTTGTCATTATCAGGGGGATCAAGAAGAGATTTTTCAACAGTTTTTCAGATGATTTCCATGTATATGATAAATAATAAAATTCAATCGTTTTATGACCTTGATATCAACACTTACTCATTGCATCGCACTGTATATGACTCGGGTTAGCTTTTGAACACACTGATGGTTTGTAATAGGGCTGGCCAATAATTCGTTTCAACAAGCTACTCCTTTCCTGATAATAATATTCATGATTAATAATTTCTCTATTGCAATTCGGTGAATTGAAATGAAACCTTTCAGAAAAAGACCCGCCAACTTCAAGAGGGATAATTCAACTTCAAAAGCCTTTCCGTATATCTGAATATTTCATGCTGCAGCAACTTGATTCATCGTTAGTAAATGCATGAGTTGTATTCTTTTGTCTGATTGAATTGCATATTAATTTTAAAGAGCCTTGTGAAGTCTTCATGACATGAGTTTTCCAGAGAGGATGATATACATAATAGTAAGTAATAGCTCGAAGTAATATCAATTGAAATGAATCCATTTCGAAAATATACATTACCTGATTGCAGGTAATGAGTTTTTTTGAGTACTTCTTCAACTGACAGGTATAGAGCTCAAACATTGCGTAAAATACAAAAAAAATTTGTACGTCAATGGTTATGAGGTACGCTGTATCAACCACCATATCCTCAAATATTTGGAAGGCTTCAACATCTTGAGCGATCATCAGTATGGCTTTCGTTAACAAAAATCAACAGGCGACCTTCCATTGTATGTCACCCATATTTGAAATAACGCAATCGAGAAATATGGAGTATTAAGAGCTATGTGCTTGATATATCTAAGGCCTTTGACCGTGCGTGGCATGAGGGTTTGCTGGCCAAACTTCGATGCTACGGGGTGAAAGTAACCAGGTTCAATTTAATAATAATGATAATAATAATTGCTTTTATTGACAAAATACAGTACAACATCTAGTAGATATAAAAAAACAGGCAGTTATTAAATGATATCGTACATTTAATGCCGAAAAATTTAGGCATCGGTTTTCTCCAAGAAGATAAATGTCTCCCAACCGGATATAATAATGTCAGGTCAGACAATTCAGCTTTCTGCTTCGATGAATTTGTTGGAGGTTAATATGGACACCAATATGTCTTGACACAATCATGTCGCTGGAATTGTAGAGGCTGCTTCTCAAAAGCTTAGAATACTGTTCCAAACCAGAAAACTGTACACACTTCAGCAACTTTTGATGCTTTATAAAGCTAAGATCAAACCTTCTTTAGAATATTGTTCTCATGTTTGTAGCTCTGCCCCCAAACATACCCTGAAGTTGCTGGATTTCATCCAAAAGAGAGACTTCCGCCTAATTGGAGACGCGAACATCACGTGCAACCTTAATAACCTGGATTATCGAAGAAAGGTTGGAGATTTATCTCTATACTATATATACTTTCACGGGAAGTGTTCAAGTGACTTAACATATTTGATTCCATCAAGAGCGGTAAATATCAGAAATACGCGACGGACAGTGACTGCTCATCGTTTCAAAGTTTAACTCAGTACACCTCGAACTTACTGATCGAAAACTCTTTCATCTAGAGAACTGCGTTTATGTGGAATAAACTTCGTCAGAACGTTTTCCCAAATGGATTCAATCTCCAGCGATTCAAATCGAATGTGAATCGCGACTTTCGTACAAGCACCGCTCTGAGAGCGCCTTAAGAATTTTTATGTAGTGCTTGTGTGTTGTCCTTACAAAAAAAATAACGCGCTCCGAGACTAGTCTCTCATCACCTTCCGTACTCTCAAGATAACGATGATCATGCAGAGAAGTAACTGAAAGTTACTTTTCTGCATGATCTACACATCTTTGTGAAGAGTTTATTATAATATTATTTGCTGTTTTTCTTTCAAGGAAAGATTTTCACATTTTTTTATATAATGTTGGAGGAGTAGAAAGTTGAAACATCTCTTTACCAAAGTATTGAAGACATTTTACATAAGAAAATCAAATATAAACATAATCTGTGGTTCAGCAGAAATCATCGTGATTTCTAAAATTCTTGTTGAAATGGAAAAACAACAATTGATTCATATATCTTCATCACAAAATAAATAATAGTTCAAAATACTGAAAAAATACGCTATAACAGCAACACAAACTGAAGAATAAAAAATAATTCGAAACTAATTTGAGATTGTGTAAAACATTGATAATGAATCTATCAGCAAAGCGTGGGATGCTTAAAATTATATTTTTGTCAAATAGCTCCTAACAAAGTATTTATAACAATGAATATTCTGCATCCCATGTTTCTTCACAACAAAATATTTTTTTTTGTAAATAGATTCATTATCGATTTTGAACACAATCTCATCGAGAAAGTAATACAAATCATGAAATCATGAAACAGCAACAAAAAATAATTGGCATTCCAGGGCAACTTCATTGATTCCAATGACACATTTGCTTTTTGAGCTGCATGAAAACTCGGAAAAACCTGCAGCATCACATCATCTGAAGATCTTGATCTGCCAATGTCCTCTCTTCCATAAAAGAAAATGTAGGGTGTCTCCTGAGGCTCCAATAATTTCAACACATCGCCAGAACACTTAGTGATTCGACTATCGTCAAACTCAAACTAGTCCGTTTTGTCTCTGACCAAGACGTAATAATGATCAGATTCAATGCCAGAACCACAATGAACAATGCCTGCTAGAAATGTATAATAGTGGTATGCTAGATTGAAGTGTTCATCTATTCTGAACCTTCGTAAGAGTTTGGTGCTTCCGTCAGAGGTTGAGTTATGTTCGAAGATCATCAGTGTTATTATCAGATTGACTGGTGCCTCAGCTATACTTGTTTCCTTAAAACAGTCAATTAGTTTGACGCATGTTTGGCAATACAGTCGATTATTACCTGTTAAAAGTTCCATTTTCAGATGATTGAACAACAAACTTTGCACAGACTAGTTACAAGTCATATTAGGAAACGCTAATTGAAGTTCCAGAAACTCACATACGATTTTACTACCTCTACTTGAACATCTACTACAAAGTAAACAAGTTAGAATTTTTCCAGCAAAATATTAACAAACACAAGACGAGATATACTGTATGGAATCATTCAGTCCAGAGCGGTCAGGACTATTGATTCTGTTATTGTTTTGCTCACGAAGAGTACTCAACCAGAACCCCAAGAATTTGGAACAATCCTCTTGTTGTCCTAACGAGTATCTAGTGGACTTCAAAGACTCTAGGAAATCGATTGGTGGAGGAAGTGATACATTCTTACGAAACTGAAACTGCATGAACAATTGTTTGAGTTTGGTGAATAAGTAGAAAACATTCTCTTTCTCGTTCATCGTTGAAACCTCGTTCTTGAAATTCTTCGTCATGAACAACACTTGTGAGATGCTATTCATGTAGCAAGTGTTTCCTGAATTATCTGATCTAATTTTCTTTTCAAGATTTTCAGAACAAATATCTACTGATTCGTAAGGAAGAACAGGTTCCACAGATTCTGCATCAGAACCATTTCTCAAGCTGCAATTGATCCTTCCAAGTGCTGAAAGATTCCATAGAGGGATCGATTCGGCTCTTGCTTCATAAAGCTCTTCCACTGAAAGGGAACCAGAACCACGAGGACTGCAACTCATATTTCGAGGGCAAGAATGACCTAATTTCATTGACTGCACTGAAAAATAAGAAGGTTTATATTGATAAACACTTGCGAATTAACCTTGATAAGAGACTGATGAATATACACATATCTCGGCTTGTTTCGAAAATCTTGTTTCGGAATCTGTTTTTCCGTTAATCAGCTGTCGCCCCCATACTAACGACAACTCTCAGAAGTTGAGAAACTTGTGCGAGCTAAGGACT
>WOGO01001741.1:0-17307 GCA_015342085.1 Leptinotarsa defecta
ACATCGAGTGACAATAGCAAAATGTGGACAGATTTTCAATATGTCTGCAAATAAAGAAGATATAGGCAAAAAATAATTTGGGATTGTTTGGTATTTCCTGTATATATCTAGAACCAAAAGAGCTATATTCGATTTCTTCACTTCATTGAATAGTTGAGGCAATAACTTCAAATCTTCACTCAACACTCATCAAGTTCTTTGATGTATCAACTTCCTTTCAATGTCAAATATCAACTTTGTTCTCCCTCCCAACTAAAATATCTTGTGAACAGTCGATTTTTGATATAAAGAATATTTCATGATGAAAATGAGTTGAAATCGTCACTGAAATCCAAAATAATCCTGAAATACAGGGTATTCCATTTGGGAAAACCAAGTTTTGACTCATCTTTTTATCTTCAGAATTAGTCATCGATCCCCAACACCTTGTATAAAATTTTGGAAATGTAACTTCTACAAGACGATGGAATTGAGTATTCTGATGAATCAATGATAGCTTATTTATGTATCCTGTCGAACTTTTGAATTCTATGGGGGAATGACTCGAGGCCCAAAAACCTAGTTTATGCAACATGTTGAGATGTATTAAAGAGTTTCTCATTGCCATGGTCACCCAACTAGAAACGGAGATCTATGAAAAAAGCCCCTCATATAGAAGTATAAAGTTTTTCAATCATCTTCCCGCAATCCTGAGAGAGTAACGGAATAAAAACTTCTTCAAATCAAAATTGAAAGTATATTTGCAAGACAAATGTTACTATAGTATCAAAGAATTTCTTGATGCCAAATAAAAATGTGTTTCCTCATATGTATGAATATAAAAATAATAAATGGTTTCATGTATATGTGTACACACATGAAACAGATACATATTGGTGTGTTTTTATTTCAGTAATGGCAGGCCAGGCAGTAAATCAGTTACAGAAGAGTTCAAGGTTGATTGGGGGACCTACATGTCAAGCCATTGCGACGTAGTTTACGTTAAACTTGACGTTCGAGGTGCCAAGGGTCAAACTGATCGCTCGCTCTACCACCAACTTGGTGGTATTGAAGTACAAGACCAAGTAATTATATTTCACTCAGGTCATAGTCATACAAAATCTGAATTCAGATGTCTAAAATGACTCAGACTCAGAAACGTCTGTTGTTTTTTTCATGTTATTGATTCGTGTTGTTTATTTCAGGTGACGGTGTTGGAGTACCTTTTAGATAAACATAAATATCTCGACAAAACTCGTGTCGGACTTTGGGGTTGGGGATATGGTGGGTATGTGACCTCTATGGTACTAGGATTAGGAAACCAACAAAAAGTGTTCAAATGTGGAGTAGCAGTTAGTCCGATATCTGACTGGTTATATTACAGTAAGTAGAATGATGTTGAATGTTTACATGACTATATACCACCTCCAATTGATTAAATATATCATCAGGTGCCGTTAACTTACCTCTTTTACATTGTGTTTTGTGAATGACGAAGTCGGGCCACACAAAACGGCCAGTGTGTTCAAGTTATTTTCATGCTAAGCAGTAGGTCTTGTGTCAGAAAAATAGTGATTTAATATAGAAATTGTAAAAAGTGTATTTCACAGTCATCTAGTAATCACTCTACAAAGTAAACTAAGTCATCAGTATATTCCAACTCTCAAACTGTAGAACAGTAGCTCAGAAGACAAAACAATAGATGGCATCACTGAACACGGCGCTCCTCTCGTGCGATTTTTCTTCATCTAAAGTGGATGGAGTCTTAGATTCACAATATACCGCAGCCTCATTGCATTACGGCGTCTCCAATCAGGTGGTAGGTAGGTAGGTCTAAAGTGAATGGGTCTATTCGACCCTCCACCGCAACCCATAAGGGTTTATTGTGGCTCACACCCAGCTTCTCAACGAAGCCTATTAGTTTGTATGGTGACTAGTCTTTCAGGTCAGTATGGCCAGGAATCCAGACCAGAGACTAAGTCCTCCTATCGAGGAGAGTCGTTTTTGGCAATTTGCTACCAATTTAGACGTTGCTCGGTAGGAGCCAAGAGCTTCCAACGCCGCTTTATTGTCCGAGAATATTTTTATTGACTTGTGAATGAGGTTGGATTTATCCAATCTAGGCAGATAGATAACTCTGTCCTGGGTCTGCAACTGAAAACACCTGTACCAGAACCAGAAGGTGTTTTTGATCCAATAACTATCTGCTCTTAATATTTCTTTCTACCATAGGATCCAGTCCTCTCTACTCGGGAATAGTACTTTATAAGGCATTTCGTAGTTGACAGTTGGAGGCATAAAGTCAGAGGTCATTTCCAGAATGCTGTGACTTCAAATGTCAACCAACAGTCTGTTGCACTCTGCATTGAAGTGATTTGTACAATTCGCAATATGCACAAGTCTGTATGCAGTCCATCTAGCCTCTTTTTCCAGAAACATGTGGAGAGGAGGTAGATCTAGAAGGATTTCCATGGCCGCTGACGGTGTGGTACTGATGGCACCACTGATAGTCAGCTAACTCACGCAAGTTCACTTTCCGATAATCCAGATAGACTGCCTCATTTAGACGGCCACTGCGTTCTACATCATCGATGTCTCTACGACCACGTTTGAAGTCAGCAAACCAACGATTAATTATTGTTTCTGATAGAGCAGAGTCCTTATAACACCTTTCAAGCGATTGCTTCGCTTGAACGTTATTTTTTTCCACCAAGATGCAGTGTAAAATTGAAACACAAAATTGTTTTTGATTCATTATTTTGAAAATAACAAAAGTAGTGTCATTCTTAGCACAATATGAGTAAAATATCATGAAAGTTCAATAGATTTCTTCTGAAGGTTGATAATAACTGAAAAAACGGTGAATGCTGTCAGACTTGCGCCATCTATGTGTTAGGCCCGGGACCTTTCAGTCCTGGTAGAACAATTTACTATTACTTCAACGTATCCCTCTTCTCTTATGATACAGGTTGCTGTTCTAGAAGATAATTTCCTCAATATATTTCTTATTATATTCCAACTTATGCTCTGAATTATTTCCGTAATAACTGTTTCCAAATGGTTCACTTCTGTGAATGGGCTGTGTTGATATACCTCTTCTTTCAAGTGACCCTAGAAGGAAAATTTTAATGGGGTTAAATTTGGTGGCCTAGCTGGCCAAAAAATATCGGAATATCTATGAATTAATCCTTCATTGTAGATGGAGGATTAATTTCGTAATACTGCCGTACTTCCTTCGTACTATGATATGTTGCGCCATTTTGCTGGTATCATATCTGGTATCATGTCTTGAAGGATGATAATAATAATAAATTTATCAATCCCAAAAAACATAACATGTTTATAGTAGGCACAATGTAACATACGTATTGAAAAAACATTCCGAGAATAATACAACAACTAACTAACTAACAAATAAAAATATATAAAAATAGAAAATTGTCAATCTATTTTAGTTGTGCCTTTATTATATAAATTAACTGCGTCATAAAAACTATATTTTTGACCAAATTTGCTTTTGTGTGGTTGTAAAACTATATATTTTGAATTTGCCATGTATTATGATCACGAATTTGATTACTTTCGTTAAAACATAGTACTGAATGTGTTTTACTATTCTCAATATTATAAATGAAGATGTAAATTTTGAAATGGTAATATTTCCCTTATATCAAATAATTTTCTAGGTTTCTACAGATTGCTAGTATTGTCTCTATGTTTCAGCTCATATATACATTTTATTTTGTAACCGTTGTAAAGGTTTCAAATGAGAAGAATTAGTTGTTGTCCAAACTGATGTAAGGTATTGGAGATTCGAAAAAATTGAATAAAAATAATTTGTTTTCAAATATTTGTAAGAAAAAAATATTCCGTATTTTATAAAAAATACCTACAAGAGGTGCAATTTTTTTTAGGTCGACTGATATGTGAATTCCACGAAAATGTTTTCTCTAGATATTAACCTAAAATTTTTAGTTCTTTCTTGAATTCTATCAAATTATTATTGAAATTGAGAATAAACGTTTTGGATGTAATTATATAGCAAGCAGACTTAGAACAGAGATATCAACCTGCCTAGCGACCTGAGTATTTCAAGCGGGAATCTATGCTATTGAATGGGGAATGTTCCTCCTGACGAAAATCAAGTAGTTTTCATAAAAGAGCTTTAAAATAACGCATTTTACACTTATCAGTTTAACCTTTTACTTTAAAAAAATATTTAAATACTTAAAAAAGTGGAATGAAATAATGCATTCAACATTTAAAGGGATTCCTTTCTATTTCACCATTCAGCAAAATTAGTTATAGCTAATAAAGGGCAATGAATCTGTTACCTGTATGAGACGAACAAAGATGATTTATTTCAGAGGCGTGCTGTTCTGTTCACTTATGTTCCGAGTTTCGAGACAATCTGAAAAGCTTTGAAAGCTCTTGGCTCTTACTGACCAACGTCTAAATTGGTAGCAAATTGTCAAAAACAACTCTCTACAATAGGAAGACTTAACAAATTGTCTCTGGTCTGGATTTTTACTATACTTGCCTGGAATGTACGCTTCAAAGAAACATTAGTTTCTCATTTTATATATTAATCCAATGATTGGTGCCAACTTTTTTAAATTGCGAAATCTGTTTAAAAAATTAAGTTAATTTTCATTTTTCTTAAAAAAAATTTTATTTAGTAATCAATTTCTATTTTCTCCCCTGCGAAGTAGTGTCAACGTTTTTTCCAATCTTCGAGGCAGCCCTGATATGCACTTTTTGGTATGTCCTTGAGCTTCGGTTTTTATCTCCAAAATAATCGCAAAACGCCGTCATTTTATAGGTTTCTTCAATCTTGTTAACAGGGGGCCAACTATTTGTCCAAAAAATTACAAACAAGCACTGACTAGCGAGCAGGTGCATTATCGTGATGCAGAAGCGGCGCAAAACTTTAAGATAATACCACTTATTATTGGCCGTACGAACATGTGGCAAAAACTCCTGATAGAATTCGTCATGGTAATAAAAAAAACTGTGAGCAAAACTTTGACATTTGATCGAATATGGCGTGCTTTTTTGGTCTTGGCTTTTCCATTGGAACGATTGAACTTTGGTTTCGAAATCATAACCATATACACATAAAAGTGATCAATACAGTTTATTGCACGATTTTCACTAAAAAGAAATTTAAAAAAACTGCGACACGTGTTTCACTATACAATAGCTTCCTCAAGCGTAAAGTGAAAGTTACTCCTAAATCACAACTATTTCAAACTCTAACAAATTCCCTACTTGTTTGTCTACTTTCTAATGAATGAATATGCCTGGAAAGATCAGGTAGGAATTCATTAACTATATGAATACATTTTTCGAAATTTCCCTAAATATACTCAACTATTTTTACCTGGAAATGAACAGATTCAATAATGGCGAACTATTCAATTCAGTTTGATTGTTCATGAGATATTGAGAGTGTTTGGATTTGTTCATTTCCATACTCTTCAACAGGTTGAGATTCAACCCTTTCTTCCGGAAATGGAGGGGCTTGTATTCATGGTTGAACTCATGTCCCTCTGTGATTGAACAAGTGTCATATGTGGAATTTATTTTTCCATTCTGGAAACTATTTCTGTGTTCCTTTATGCGTTCTTCCAGTTTGACCTATATAAAACATCGGATATGACCCACATGATAATTTATACACTCCCGATTTTTCTGAAACTGAACTTTTATCTTTGTTATTCTTAATATGTCTGCCTAAGTTGTTGGTTTCAAAGGCAATATTTACACCTTTGTTGTGCAGAAAATGTGAAATATCCGTAGTGGGTTGGCCTAAGTAGGTCAAGGTTTTATAACTTTTATCCTCATCCCTTCGACATTGAGAGTTAAGTTTTAAACCTCTCTTCTGGAACTGGAGGGGTTTGAATTCATGATTGAACTCATTTTCCTCTGTGATTAATTGAGTGGCATATGTGGAGCTGTGACACAGCTCCTTCAGTTTATATATCCAAAAAAACTCATCCCAATTATTTAAAACCACAACAATTTCAAACCAAAATTCAGTTTGAAGAATTTATACCATTCGATCAATGAAATTCCAGATATTACACTCCCGGATAATGCCAAATTGATTTCATTCGATGTAATGAATCTGTTTCCCAGTATTCCTCCGAATGAAACGATTTCTCTTGTAAAAAAACTATTGAACGAAAGGTATCCTGCAAAGATCTCATAATGGGAAAGTCACTTAGTGCCATTCTGGCAGAAATTTTCATGAACGATTTGGAGCGAAAAATATACAGTAACCCACTGGTAAGAAAATTCGTGTATTGGTATAGATATGTAAATGATATGTTTCACAGGAACGAACAGACAGTTGATCAAGTTCTTGAATTTCAGTGTTATTATCTCCATTCGGGTTTGAACGCCGTCGTAGTTTGAAACTGCACTCTAACTGTTAAGTATTAGAATGAAATAGAACGCTTCCGGCTCACAACACTCATATATTCCTAATTCCAAAACCAAACCACAACTGAACTCCGTTTCCCACGAGTCGGTAGCTCATGTAAAAAAATGTACAATAAAAACCTTTGTTTTTATACATGATCCGATATCTAACACCTTCCCTTTTTAACAATGGCAGTCGGAAACCAATATCATTTGATATGGGAACATCTAATAATTTCAGGAATATATACAGATATATACATATATAAACTAATTATAAAAATATACAATGAATATATTACAAACAATATCAATATGTCAATTTATCTGGAAGCCGAATCTGACTACGCTGTCTTAAAATTCTATCATTATCAGATTTTATATTTTTCCGGGTAACATCTAATATGTCAGCTGCCTCCAAAGAGAAATGGTCCGAGAACAGTTCCCTGAGGAACGCCAATAGTGACTTCTTGGGAATGGGCTGAACGCGAGCAGTCTTCCAACAAGGAGGGAAAACTCCTTTCTTGTGAGACAGGTTGAAAAGCCTGCAAAATACTGGTGCGAGTTCATTTGCCCACTTTTTAAGTTCTGATTAATAGAACTTCACAAAATTGCTATGATGTTTATAGACTTAAATGAAATTTGAAAATGTTTGTAACGAACAAAAACTTCATGGATGTTATGTTTTTATTTATTACCGTTTTTGTATTACATGAAACCTGTTGTGTACAAGAATGTGATAACTGTAAAATTTATAGAGATTTTTCCACTCGTTGAACTCTGTAAAAAACTTTTACTCAGGATATATTCAGATGATCATCCAACTATTGATTTACGTCACCGTTATTTTTCGAATATCGACAAAAAAATCTTCACAGAAGAATTTCTCGCATATATTTGTGAAGATACAACTACCGGAATCAGAATAATAAGAATTCGTCAACTTCCTGTTGATGTAGAACACTATCTTGCACTGACGAGAGGCCAAACTGCCCGGAACCGGGCTGCCTATTCCAATATTTGAAAATCGCATCCAGCCGTTGGATCGCCAAAAGCATATGCAGGATTTTCTTCTGCGAAAAATCCTGCACTGACACCTGTCGGATATAATCCAATACACTTCGTGGTATTAGCCAGGGGAGTAGTTGTTTTTGAATAGGTTTCAGTTCATGAACCTACTGTGTAGGTAAGGAAAGACTGGCCTAAAATTATTCATTTGGGTAATTCGATTTATAGCCTGTCTTAGAGTATGTCCACATAATATAGGTTTTCGTAAGGAATGTGCTATTTTTCAACAACTGTTACCCCCTCAGCAACGACTTTTTCCAAAAATCAGAACAAGTTCTAGCTGAGGATTGATGATATCGTATTTTTCACCAACGATTTCTGGCAAGGGTCGAACGAAAGGTACTGACAAGCTCTCTCATAATTAATATCGGACCAATATTCAAAGCGATTATCAAAAAATTTAATTAATACATTCATAAAATAACGATTTTTTTTATATTCATTTCTTCAGTATCAATTATCTGTTTTCAACATGCCTCATTATTAAGTTCGTTGAAGGGTGGAATTCCAGAATAAAGGGTAAACTCATCTGAGAGGATAATATCAAATAGCACCGGATTTTGACGGCGCATAAAAGAGAGATTAAATTTGTATTGAACGTTTTCAATTCTGATCGATACTTTGTCCCAAGAGAGTTTGTAATTATAGATTACTCGAACCGAGTAAGTTACCGGCTTATACGAAACTTCCAGGGAGGAGAAGCTTATCATGGGAAAGTACATATAAGTATACAAAGGAAGGAATATAAGTCGATCCAGTTTCACGCTAATTTCGTATAAATAATTTTCCTCAGTAGCACATCTTTTCTTGGATTAAAATATGTTTACAAGGATAGAAACATTTTTCTAATGAAAAGTTTTGATCATTCATTCCAACCAATACTTCCTGCTTACAAATCAGGCAAGGCCAACATGAGAAAAGCCAACACAAGAAAATTAGAAATTAGAAAGGCAGTTGAACTGAATACAATTTCATTTCGAAACCTTATTTTGATATTTAAAAATTCAATTTATACAAATGTATGTTCTCCAACATTTATTTCGACGTTTCGTCTTCGAGAAACCATCACCAATTTCCATTTCTTATATGAATTGAAATAGAGAATAAGTCGAAATAACTTAGCATTTTTGAGACACTACACTGATGTATCATCATGATCGTTAATGGTTTTACGATTTCCGATTTCTCCATTCTGACCGTCCTTATCTCAGACACATTGTACAGGTACTTATGGTAGCAATGGCAGAAAATCAGATTTCCACCTTCATTATAGGCTCGCGAACTCAACTTTATTGAATTTAGGATTCCGCATGGTTCAATTACTTCGGAATGAGATAGGAAAACAGATTTTCGTGTAATGATGTTCAAATGAACGTAGTTGTTCCAAAAGTACTTCTTTTTTCGTTTTCGTATAATTCAAAGCATTTCAGAAGGGAATTTTTATTCATGAAAATTTCATTTCGAACTTGATTGCTTATTTTGTTTCTTTGGAGGAAGCAGAGGCAATAACGTGAGTGTCTAATGCCGATAAATCGCATGTTTCCCAGTGAGAATGACAGTGTTCAATGGAAGGTTTTTGAAGAACACTTCTTATGGGAGGAGAAACTGATTCGTTAACTTACGCGTAACGCAAAATGCAAACACACCGATTTTGGACGGCCGATTTTATACCGGTCATCCAAATTCCAATAGTGAATCACAAGTGGGAACGGAATCTGGCGCACATGCCTACTGGTGATCGACGCCGATCACCGGTAGGCATATGTGCGGACCTTTCATTGCACCACAAATGTCCATAGCATCACACACCTCTTGTTCAATAGAAAAGATAGCCAAATTTGTTAGTCTTAGAGTACTCATTGCATTAATTGATTTATTTTCATTTCTGAGTTTGAAGGTCCAGTTGATTGTGATGAATTTAAGTCTAATGTAGAATCTGACGTCTCAGGAACAACACTTTTCACATAGGTATTTAAGTAAAGCCCCTTCAATGGTTCTAATATTTTCCAACTAAGCTCTTCTCTTATTACGGTAAAATGCCACACTTTCTTTTACTCTTTTCATTTTTGATGCTAAAATAAAAAAAAATAGTAATGATAAAAGTAATGATAGAAGAAAATATCGAACATTTCAAAAACAAGGTATATTTCACAACACATCTCTCTATAGGCAAAAATCTGAAAACCGTAATTGTGCAATTTGAAAAAAAGTGTACCCTGATCTGAAATTCGGTTTTCATTTCTTGTGTGTGTGTTTTTTCAATTTTGATCCTAGTATGATAACAGAGTATATTTTAGTAATCGTAAAATAAGTCACAAACGGAGGTCCCATATTGCTACTTCTTATAGTTTTAAATTATTTAAAAATTAGCTATCGTACTTGCACTTTCAACCTGTTCAGTATTAAATACTATACAAATTTTGCAATTATCCACAATCAAGATAGCCAAAGAAAATAGATTTCCAATAGTAAAACTTAGTCACATATACTTGAGCGAACAAATTGAAACCCAGAACACTTGAAAAAAATGTCAGCGATGGTCACTAATTAGTTTCACATCAAAAACAGAGTACAATCTCCCGATGAACACGATATGTTGTTTTCCCATTTGGTGCCGAATTATTTCTAGGATTAGAAGATTTTTTGCAAAAAAGAGCGGTCACGAAACGGAATGTTCCAGTTGGCTGAAATTTAATTTCTAATTTACGATTTTGATTTCTATTTCTTGTTAATATAAAATAGTAATATCGATACTTCTTACTGATAAACTCGACTTTTGCGAATTTAATTGTATTTATATATTGTAAATACACAATTTTTTTGTAAATCTTAATTTTTCTGACCCTAGTTGGGAAGTGGACAGATAAATTTGATGGTTTTCAATATTTTAACATCTTCGTAAGTGTTATATTCAGTTAAGTAACATCATAAAGATAATTTATAAAAGAATTTAAGATAATTCAGTTTCACTTGAATCAATTATATTCTGCTTTGAGTAATTCAATGCCCAAGAAATACATTGACAAAGTCGAGGGAAAAGGCAAAAACCGAGGGTACACTTTTTTTTTCAAATTTCTCAAATATTTGTTCGGAACCCTGGGTATGCGAGAGTAAAACTCATACATGACCGGGTTTGAATAAATTATAGCTTGAACAACATTTCAGATTTTCCAACATACAATTACATAAATAAAATATTTAATACTCACACAGTTGAATGTAGGTACACGTAGCGGAAAATTAAAATTTTCAACCTATCCAATAATTTTATAACCACTACACTAAATAACTGACCATCCACGAATGATACTTTCTTTGAATTATCAAAGCATCACGTACTTTCTTGAAGGGACGTAATAAACAATATTGAACTTAATAAACATGTAATAGAAGTCATTGTCGCTGATTAAAAGTCATAAACAATCCAAGCACAAAATAAAATATTAGAAATCTCCCCAAGTCAGTATAGACGGTGTTACCATTCGCTACAAAATATCATTTTGCCGCAACCTAAAAAGTGCCGCCCGGGGCGGGCCGCCGCCCCCACTACGCTAGGCCACTGTTGAGATGGTATTTTTCCAGTTTGTGTCTGAAAGTTACTTCTTTGCATGATATATACATCTTTGTCTAGTTTTTTTTTCATAATTCAGCTTGGAATACTGTTCCGAGTCAGAAAACTGTACCCACTTCAGCGACTTATGATACTTTATAAAACTCAGATCAGAGCTTCTTTGGAATATTGTTTTCATGTATGGAGATCGCCCGTAATTATACTCCAATGCTGCAGAAAAGAGTCATCCGCGTGATTATAGACGCGAACGTCACTTACAACTTTGATACTTGGGAAGATCGAAGAAGGGTTGGCGATTTGTCTCTCTTCTATTGATACTTTCACGAAAACTTTTCAAGTATCTTGGCATATTTGATTCCACCAAGAACGGTACATATCAGAAATACGCGACGGTCTGTGGCTGCTCATCGTTTTGAGGTTCAACCCAGTACACCTCGAACTTCACTGTTCAAGAACTCTTTCGTCTGGAGAACTGCATTCATGTGGAATCAACTGCCTGAGAACGTTTTTCCAGATGGGTTTTATCTCCAACGATTCAAATCCAATGTGAATCACAATTTGTGCTCAGGTACCTTAAAGAGTCTCCTGTAGTGCTTGTGCTTCGTGCTTGAAAAAAAAGTTGTTTTGAGAGTATTTTTTCTCGTGTAATTCAATGTTTTTATGGAAAAAGCTGTTTGGAGAGGGCTTCTCTTCCAGTTCGTGTCGGAAAATTACTTCTTTGTTATGTATATAGTAATTTTGTTTAATTGATTGATTCTTTTTTCGAAAGATTCCTACATTTATTTGTCTGAAGATGAAGAAATAGAAAGCTAAAACCATTCTTTTCTAAAAAATTAATCTCTCCTAAAAATATACCCTTTTCAATTCAAATAGTGGAAATATATTCCTTTTGCATGATAAGAGACTGTGTATTCCTAACTGAAAATATATCTTGTTGACGAAAATGGTTCAATATTTCTCTAGTACCAACTAATGCGGGTCCAGCAAAACAATTCTCGCACACAACGAATGAATAAGAGAATGGTCAAGTTTTTCGCGAACGAAGTTAATACTGTCATTATTTTCATTCGAGTTCAGAGCGTTGTTTTTTGGAATTTCTTCCTGACGTTTCGCTAAAGCGAGTGGCTAGCTTCTTCGGAGGATCATACATCTTTAAGAAGAAAGCTGAGGTTCATACATCTTGAAGGAGCTATCCTGAAGGAGCTAGTCACCAGCGAAACATCAGGAAGAAATTCAAAATATCCACGGCCTGCGAACCCGAATTAAAATAGCTACACGAAAAATGAATGGGGAACAATTTCAATATCATTTCAGTTATTTTCTTTCGGTAACTGAATTCTTGAAAAATGACTACATTCAACCTCCACACTAAAAATGAATTCGGCACAAAAATATGTGAAGCGTCATAATGATTGAGTATCTTGATTACAATCACTAACGAGGTCCCGGTTATGTTCATCAGCGACCAATAACGTCATTTGATAGCGTCGTATTTCGTAATGAACCCACAAAATCGAGTTAATGCTCCAATGGCGGATATCTCGACAGTGAGGGCGGATGGAAAGTAAAATCCACAGCCATGAAATACTTCCGTTCCACCTCAATCCGGGTGGAGTTGTGATTGACGCGATCTTTGTCACGTCAGGGCCGGTTATAACGAGGGTTTTCCCTAATTGTGCGGGTTATCTATGGATTTAACGGACGTTACATTCATCAATGTTATTGAAATTTTCTGAGTGGCATAAAGATAACCGATATCGATATTAAATAGAAGAAGTAGGTTCTACTAAATCATTATTTTTGAAAATATTCAACTGAAAAATATAGGGACAATCGTATCATCAATTAAAGAGAGATTTTTCAGAGGATTTTTTCAGCAGATGAAAAAAATCAAATCAAATTTCAACTTATGTTTGTTTGAAATCCCTGAAAGAATCTGTAATAAATTAAAAAGATCAGCTGGAAAATAACAATTATATGAAGAAAAAAACTTGAATTACAAAGAAATAAAATACAAGCAACAACCAAAAAAAAATAACTATTAACAAGAGACGAAAAATAAAAATTATTAACAAGAAATGAAAATTAAAAGTTGAAAGATTCCAAACCAAGTTACTTGACTATTCCGATTGTTAGTATCCACAATCGTCTTCGGGTGATAACTGGACCTATTTGGTGGAAGTCATCTTGAATTTAGTCAGGTTGGAGCCTGGCTCCCTTACCCTTTGAAGTGATAGTGGACCTATTTCTCCGAGATCTGACTATTTATAGGTTATTCGAATGCTTTCACCTGTCCCTTCCACCATCTCTCCACTTCATCGGTTTTAGCGGAAGCTGACTGTTTGGCCGGAGTGGTCGTGTTCCGCTTGATTAGAGGTTTCCATATTATGTTGCGTATATCTAGGCTAGCCTGGCTAAATGCGTTGTTGAACAACATATATGCGGCTTCTTTGAATTTTCTCCTGAACTAGTGTTCCTCCTTGTGTATGATTTCAGATTGAACCCTTTTCATGTTATGTTGATCCAAACATGCTGTGCTATTCCTGATTTTCTGGTTTCTCCTCGCTGTGTGTGTTTCTTGTGCTCGGCAATGCGAAATTTCAATAGCCTGTAAGTTTCACTGATGTATGATTCTCCGCAATCGCAGGGTATCCGGTACATGCATTTCTTGGAATCGCAGTTCGCGGTTGGTGGCCTGGTTTTCGTGAGGCTGCTACGGGTAGCGTTCCTAGATTTGAAGCAGGTTCTGATATTATACTTGGTTTGGATTCTTTCAACTTTCAATTTTCATTTCTTGTTAATAATTTCTATCTCTCACCTCATGTTGATGGATCAATTTTATTTTTGTTATTTCAGTTTTTTTGCATAAATCAATCGTTATTTTTCAGCTAATCTCTTTAATTTTTTACAGATTATTTCAGGGATTTCAAATCAATTTATATCATATTAGACAATGGAATCCGAACTAATGAAATTTAACTCATGATGAGTTTTTCGTTAGTTTGGACTTCCATTGTATAATATAATTCTATGATTCGAAATCTATGAAATAATAAATTGAATTAGAATGGATAGTTAAAACGTCAATCATATTCAGTGATGAAACGTGAATTAAATATTCAGTGAAATGAATGTAATAATCAAGATACAAAATAAAAATTTAAGTCGAGATAAAATGTTCATATTTTTCGACGTTAATTACTATCAACGGAAATATATATGCTCCAGGAGAAAAGTTTGAAAAGAACATTTATTGAGAAATTTAAATATTCAGTTTGCATCTGAAAGAAACATATGTGTTCAATGTACAAACCTCTGTGGACAGATTTCCTTGATTTGTTGAATATTTTTTTGTTCTGAATTTTTCTTTGCTCAAAAGTGGTTGACAATATTTCGTGGTGTATTTCATCAGTTCGGACTTCCATTGTCTAATATGATATAAATTGATTGGAAATCCCTGAAAAAAATTAAAAGCATTAACTGAAAAATAACAATTCGGGTGATAACAGTTATCACCTGAAGACGATTGTGGCTACTAGCAATCGAAACGTCGTGTAGTAATTTGGTTTGGAATCTTTCAATTTTATATTTGGTGATTTTTTCTTGGAAACATTTTTTTTAATTTTTTCAGCTCGTGTTAATAGTTCAATTTTTTGATTTGTTTGGTTGTTGCTTGCATGTCATTTCAGTTTTTCGCTTGGTAAAATTATCTATTTTCAGCTTATCCTTTCAATAATTTCAGGAATTTCAAATCAATTCATATAATATTAGACAATGGAAGTCTTATTAACGATTGTGAATCTTTCGAAGTGATAAATTCTTTTGAAAGGATGATGCCGCTTTGTACCCTAATGACTTTCCACTCATACGTCAGCGGAAGGTAGGCTCCTCCTCTCTTGTCGGACAGGCGCTTATTGTTTGGTGTGCGACCATATTCTTCCATTATGTGACGCTCAAATATGTCGATACTAATTTTGAGTATTATTGGCATCATTATTCAATCCTACAATAGTAACAATATATGTACATACAACAAATAGTTAATGGAATGTGTTATTATTAATTGACCTTTTACTGCACTAACATATTCATACTCAATACGTAGAATATTATTTCCAAAAAGAATCATGACTTAGCATCAACCGTATTTTACTAATGTCAACATGCTTGTCGGAACCACATTGATTTTACCCTCAATCTGATATGAAACATAAGTAGAAAATAATTTTTAAGTTGAATGGTTTCATTGAAAAATGTACTGAAAAGTATAGAATAGTTCGGAAGGCCCTAGGCAGCAGTCATCACACCACTCTCCTCAGCTATTTATGGCATATATCAGATAAAAAATTATAGAATCGTTTGGTGTAGCGTAACCTGACTAAATCTGTAAATACTGCGCGATTTTATTTTTTTATTTTATCAGTACCGTATATTACTGAGGAGAGTAGTGTGATGATCGCTACGTAGGACCTTCTGAATTATTTTTCACTCCTTTTACTTCTGAATCATTTTTTACTTTTCAGTTCATTTTTCAATAAAACCATATAACCTAAATATTGTTTTTCGTAATTTTAGTTTCTAATTTTTATCCACCCTAATGCCAGTAGTTCTCGGGATGTAATACTATTTTGTCTGAACTTGGATGGTGTATCCCTAACGACATATCAGTTTTAGCCACCCTAACGCCACACAGTCTTCGACACGATACAGAATCTTGACGACTTGGTAGGGAGTTCCATGCTACTATTCCGATTCAGAGTTCACGAAGTTCTCTGTATAGATTATTTCGAATTCACATCTTTCTCATAGTGTACTACTATAGTACTAGTCAAGCTCTGTCATTTGATACCCATATCAAGGTAGTTGTGAAAAAATATGTAATCTGCCGTTTTGTAGCTGCCGGCATCTTGGATTTACAATAATACCGAATTTATAGAATTGTATTGTCATCAAAACTGAAGGTGTGTACCAAATATCAGATCAATTTGTCAACAGAAAGGGGGCCAAACTCCAATTACTGAATTTGACCTAGATAAATAAATAAATACACAAACAGTGCAAGCTTAATAAAACCGTTTAAAAATCAACCATTACGTTCAATCGTTTGCATTTGGTGATAATCGATCCCCAGTTTTTAATTAAACCAATCAGACTCGGGGGAATATGAGGGAATATTAATACATGGTTGACGTCCTTGGCTCTACGTGATTTATTTGTGGGGTGAAACGGATAACGAAATGAAAGATCCCAACAGAAAGTTTTGACACGTTTTTCTTTCCATGAAATATGTTGCAGGGATCCTACTAGTAAACTCTGAAATGGACAAAATGTCAGGTGACTTACAACTAGACAAATGAAATCATGCTCATATTGGGTTTTCATTATATACTGATATTCAAATCGGTTATTGACGATTCTTTATTTTTTTATATTTATAGAAGAAATGACACAGCTGTCACCTTATCGTTTGAAAAGACCTCGTATAGAAATATTATACTTTCAATTCTCTACACTTCCACAAAAAATATCTAATGATAATAATAATTGTGATTATTGTATCCTCCTGTTTGTCACCTTCTTCTTTCCTTCACAAGTTAGGTTAGGTTAGGTCCAAAGTAAGTGGGTCTATTCGATGCTCCACCGCATCCCGCAAGGGATTTTTGTGGCTCACATCTATTCACCCTCGACCAAATAAACCCAGCTTACTAACGAAGCCGATTAGTTGTATGGTGAGTGGTGGAAAGTTATCTTCAGTTCAATCAGGTCAGATGGAGTATGGCTCTGCCGAACTCTGAAAACCTGATTCTGTCCCCAGCGGAGCAGGCACAAAGTATGTGCTATGCTGTTTCATCATTTTTCAAACAGGGGCAACACATACTATCTTCCGACAGGCGGCCTGTTAGACATCGTAGTTCATCCCTACAACAACTCTTTGTTATCAAGCTTCGAAGGGTGAAAAAATGCCTTGGAGGGAGCCAATCCTGGGAGATTTTGCCAGAAGTCCATAAATATTCTTGCTATCCATATGTTCAATATTCGTTCGGCAAAGCCTGATGTGATGCCAATGACAGGTTCTGGTCCGATGAAGCTGCTTGCAGCACCCTCCTTTGCAAGAGAGTCATCAACGTCATTGCCTTCTAGGTCAGTATGGCCAGGAATCCATACCAGAGAAAATCCGTTGAGTCTTTCAATCGAGAAGAGTCGTTTTTGGCAAATTACTACCAATTTAGACGTTGCTCGGTAGTGTATGCTTCGGGGAAGAT
>WOGO01001742.1:0-17307 GCA_015342085.1 Leptinotarsa defecta
AACCAACTACTTGAAGTTTTACAGACAAAAACATTTGAAAAAGTGTATGCCCTTGAGAGTATTGCTGAAAAGTATGGACACACCATACTGAGACTTCCCCCCTATTTTTGTGTTTTCAATCCCATCGAGTTGATTTGCGAAGAAGTTTGGTAGAAAAGGATTAAAAAAGTAATTTTAGTTGAAAAAGACTGTATGGAGATTGGACACTTCCATATTGATGGTAGAAATAAATTCATTATTGATTTAAATGACAACAGTGATAGTGAAATAGAGAATATGGAAGAGGAATCGTCAGAAGCTTTCGAAGAAAGTTAGTGAAGTGTTTCAATAATCAGAAATGATTATTATTGAAAAACGAAATTAGTTAGCTCCCTAACTATATTATTAAAAGAGAGCTGTTGGAAGGTAGGTTGCACTATATCGTTAACTTGAACACTTCAAATAGACTCGGGATCTTCATATCAACAGGTGCGATATAAAATCCTAGAACAAATAATTTCTTGATCACGAATTCAGATCTGAATTACTGATTTCATGAGTTGCATTTTAATGGTCCATGAAAATACTTTTTGAGTTTACAGTTCACAGTTCATCTGGTAGATGTGACTAGGGAAGTAATAAATGAGAGCTTTGTCCAGTTATTTTTTCAACCGTAATGTGAAATGTAACCAGTTAAAATAATACCCAGTATTATAGAAATTATTCATCAGATTCAGTTATCTGTACATTACGCTCATTTTATTTTCATATGATGATACATTTGATTCGTTGTCAAGGCCAGCTGCATAAAATAATCGTTTACAACTATTCGTTGCAATTTCATTCTTTCTGACAAAGAAATTGCAAATCATCTATAAAGCTGATTCACCTTTTCACATTTGAAGCTAACAAAAAGTTATATTTTTCATTACTAAACATATAAAAGTATTTCCGCGTCATCGTTTATTTCAAGAAAGAAATATTGTTGGTATTTATTATTGCCACAAAGTGACAGCGTTATGTCTATAGCTCGCTCCACAATATGTTCGCAGTTGTTACATACAAAGAAAAACGCCGATTTCGAGAATTCTATGATGGAAGCCCCGCACATAAACAAAGAAAAATATTTTTGGTATCTGGACACCTGTTGAAACAGACAAAAGAGATGAAATAAAAACTTTCTGAACCTGAAGCTATAAATTATCGTTTCTCAACCCTCGTGCTCTGTTTTTTTGAACAATGTCCCACATTATATTCTTATGGATTACTGAAAATTAGGCCAACAGTATAAACTAACTGTTAGCGGTAGCTCAGGAGAAGAAAGGAAAGTTGAGGCTTGTGATATCATTCAAACAGTTTCTTCATTATATAGAATATAATAGGTAGTACCATTCAGTTTCACATGATAGGAATACAAAAAGGCGAATCTAAATGTAGTAATCACAAACTAAGGAGAAACCAGGCCCGTGGGTGGGGCTACCTATCGGGCGCGACCCCAGGTGGGGGATAGGGGAACGGCCAAGAGACTGGAGGCCCGGTCCAGGAAGCCTATGTGGTCTTACGGACGGGGTTGCCGGCCTCCTGGTCAGTGGCAGACATGAGTAAGGTGAGGAGGCTCCCTCACTAGTGCATCTCTACGGAGGGAACTCCAAAAAGGTTGAAGAAGCCGCGCAACGACAGTAATATCGCTGCACCTTCCAAAACCTTCGCGTAGGCCACTATGAGACACCTCAAGATTGCCAAAGAGAGTGTGTGTTCGGCGAGTCTTGGCCTACACCTGCCAATATAAAGAAGATGTCTCCTAGTGACCTATCCACCTTCATGGAAAGGACAGGATGGACGATGACCTAGAAGGACAACTCTTCGGAAGGATGTGCAATGGGTCACATGTGGCCTAAGTGCTGTGAGTCTACACTCACCCTCCCTACTAGATACTAGATAGATACCAGATACATGAAACCAGGTAATCATTAACGGTTATTGATTGTTGTAACAAATACAGCAAGTCATTTTTCCAGCACTTTTTTCATCATTTTCCATTATCCGTCACACTACAAAAAACTCTGGATTGAGCAGAGGTACCCCCGAAAAATGTTAATATTTTTTTTTGATATGGATGACCCTACAGAGGCCTACCTACTTGAAATTTGCAAGAGGACTGCAGTAAAAGGGCGAGAAAATTTTAGACCAGACTGGGGTTGGAAGTTGGTCGACAATACATTACAACTAGTTCAGACTTTAATCCCACAACACCGGAAAAATGCTAAACATAATTTTTTGCAACTGTAAAGATGGATGTAGCTCTAAATGTGGTTGCAAAAATGTTGAACTATTTTGTTCTCTATAATGCATAAATTGTCAAGGCCGGTCGTGATCCAATGTTGAATCACCAACAATTCGTTTGATAGGTACCAACGAGGAGACATGCGATGTATCACTATTGAAGCAATTAACTTGCACCCAGGATAAAAGAAACAAGAAGAAGAAGAAGAACAAGAAGAATAAGAAGCAGAAGTAGTACCGAATTATGAATCAGATGAATGAATTTCGCTATATTTTTTTCCTAATATACACCGCTTTTATCATTTTCAACCCTGTTCAATATCCTTCATTATTCAACAGTTCCGAATGAACAGAATCACAATAGATCCATGGAATAGGAAATCTTTTTGAAAAACGTACACTACTCCGAAGGTGGCGTGGAAACGTGTGCATATATTATGACGAGTACCACTCTTACAACATTTTGAATCGTTATATCTCAGAAACGGTGGCACATAGTAAAAAAAGTATTCAGACATTTTTTATAGATAATTACCTGATCTACATTTTCTGTCGGAACTGATATGATGAAACTGGCTGTTTTGCTGAAAATCGCGGAAACCCCTTTTTGCGACCTTAACCCTGAGTAAATTTTTCTCAAGAAACCGGATCGTTGGGGATTTTTTAGATCTCATTTATAAGAGCGTTTTGAACAAACCTACCAATTTTGGGTTGGATGGGAATATTTGTACCACCACTCCTATTTTTTTTTTTAATTTGACCGGATATAGACTTCCGTCTGGAATATGATGGCATAGCTCGACATATAGATGTCTAAAAGACTGTCGCCCAAGAATAAGATATAACTATTATTACTCTTACAACAGTTCGGGTGTGTGGATATTATATTCCTATTAACTTTTTTGCACATTTTGATATTATTGTTCTATTTGAAAAATATAACAATTATTATTTCTGTAGGTATAATAGAAAGTATGTTCTCATATAATATCTGAGTAATTACATTTCAAAGAAAGAAATGAACTGTTTCCATAATAAAAATTATTACTTATCACTCTTGGGAACTTGAATGCTAGTTGAGAGCCACTTGAAACTACAATAATAAATAAACACATAAATGTCCGGTAGTACCATACTCGTTTCTAATTTGTTAGTACGGTAATAAAGGAGAACGCGTTACTCAAAAATAAATACCAAACCTAATAGGAGTGTGATAGATGTGATGTTTATATAATGACGTCGTAAGACTTTCAACTCAATCCTCTCGTTCATTTTACGCAACGTAATCACTATATTGCAAATGCTTGTTGGCTCATTCATAAAAGCAGTTTGAAAAGGTTGTTAAAAATATCCGTAATTATCATTTCGGTGACACACATCGGCTGCTGGTTTATTAGGACGGAAAAATAGTAATCAGTTTTGAATAATAATATTTCTATGGTGTATCGGCGATTATTCTTTTTGCCGCATGTGCTGCTTATCTGCTATTTAAAATTATAACGCTTTTCACTGTATGTCTAATTTCAGATAAATATTTCCGTATATACATTTTTTAATAGTAATTTCATATGCTGCCTCATGAATGCACTTGTAGATAGAGGGTCAAAAATAAATTGAGACTAATTTCAATTCGACTCGTAGCTGAATGGGGTAACAAATTAAATGAAATAACTAGCTTTTACCCGCGGTTTCGCTCGCATTTTTGTCATTAAATAAGTGTCAGTACAATAGAAATGAATCAATATGAGAACTATATTTTAATGCTTGGCTGGGAGTATCAATTTTTAAAAATTATTACCCAACCTAACCTAACCTAACCAAACTTAACCTAACCTAATTTGACCTTACTTAACCTAACCTAACCTAAAAAATATTTTTTTCAATAAAAAGTATCCTATGTTACTTTTAATACCTCCATGACATTGTGAACTACTTGTGTTCACAATGTCATGTTGATCGGTTGAGTAGTTTTCGCGTGAAACCGCAACAAACTTACATTCGCATTTATAATATTAGTAGGGAGTAGGGATATAATACTCCAATAATTACAGTCCGATCCAAAACATCGATTCAGATTATCATCATGGGTTTGTAGAAAACAAGTTGTGTATAACCAATTTTTCATGTTTTTCAGAATGTGTCTCTGAAGCTTTGGATTGGACATTGTAGGTCGACGTCATTTATACACACAAGCAAAAAATTTTCGACTAAATCGATTTCTTCATCTATCAGAATTTGGTTTTCCAGCAAGTTTGCGATAACTCATATCGAATTACCTAGTTGATAGAAAACAGTATGTAGAGTATGAAGTCTTTGAATCTGCTTTATATACATCCAGTTCAGCCCCAAGGCTCGAATTCAGGACCTTTTTTGTTCTTAATTTTCATTAATGACTCAACTGAAATAATAAATAATTCAAAACTGTTGTACGTCGATGACCTCAAAATATTCGAAGTGATTATGGAGACTATTCAGACTTACAGTATGAATTAGATGTGATATTTGATTGGTGATCCAATACTCGTTTGATTGTAACATTGCTAACTGCCATGTATTTTTTTTCTAGAAAGGAAAGTCTAATACAATTTACTTATGATATTGATAACAATTTCATCAGTCAAGTTGAAGAAATGAAGGACCTTGGCATTGATATTGATCAAAAATTCACTATTGTATCACATATAGACCAAACTGTTTCATCCACTAGTCGAATGTTGGGCTTCATAATGAGGAACACTAGATAATTCAGAGATATAAAAGAAATAATCATGCTATCCAAACTTGAATATGGGACGATATCCCATTTATAATTCTCACACACAGCAAATTGAAGCTGTTCAAAGAAAGTTCTGGAAATTCTTGTGTGTACCAAACCCCAAAGGGTAGTTGATTATTCTATCCTTTTTAACCAATTTTATATTATATTACTGAATACACATAGACTCTTCGTCACAATCACATTTCTCTATAATGTGCTCCGCTGCTACAAAAACTCAATTTCCATGTACCGCTCCAGATAAGAAAAAACATTTTATTGTCAGAGTAGTAGAACAAATGTGAATCTCAGAGCACCAGTAAATAAATATGTTATAATTTTGATTCAATATGTAGTATTTGTTCCTTGAACATTATCAAAGATTGTGTAATATATTAACATTCACAATTCGAACCTCCCGCCAATAGGCAAATATGTAAGCGCGCCACATAGCCGAAGGGAAGGTCACGATAAGGGTAGTATGAGACGCGTGGCCCTTGAGTAATGACGGAAGGTACAATATGTATCGAGAATGTGAAGTTGTTACGGTATCGTTCGTATATGTAACCGGCGCCGGCGTAAGCCGTTGGATGTCAACGTTATTTGGACTCCACGTTATTTACATCTTCCCACAAACATTACAGATTGTATCTTACATAGAACCTTTCACTTATAGATTTTTCTTATAATTTCCAATTGTTTTATATCAACCTGGTTAATACTAATTCGTTTGCAATTCGTCAACGTTATTTTTTCAACAATTTTCTTTAAAATTTTATGTAATTGGGTGTACACCTGTTGGAAATAAAGTGCTGTCTATCTATGTATCAATTTGAACTGCTTGAACCAATATAAACGTTCTCAAAGAAATTCCAACAGATTTGTTTTCTATTTCAAAGAAACTTCGGATTTGAAACTTTCTGTTTTCTACCACTAACGTTACTGCAGTTTCGTCCTTTCAGGACATTTTGAAACTTATACATCAAACTATAAAATGGTAAAAACCATAGAAAGTTTCAATTCTCTTTCCTTCATTAAGATTTCCTACCACGTAGTAACGGATGTAGTAACGGCTACATCCATTAATTTATTTCATATTTCATAACAAAGAAAAAACTTTTTTATTCCACTAAATATATGTCCCATTGCACAATTTTTTCTTAATACTCTACCTATTTATTTCAACATTCTGTACCTACGTGAAGAGAATTTTTGTCGATTCATTTTCATTATCCCGTATTCGATAACAACTTCATTAACGATTGTCGGATACGAAATAATTCATGATGAATGCGATCAAACACTGAATTAAAGCCTACACGGTCGATTTATCCAAAGCATTAAAGAGTCTAGATACAAGAACAAACCGCAGTCTCGCGATACTATCAGGAAGATTAAGCAGTTTCTGCTGGCTCAGGAAAATTGTTGTGCATGTGGGGTCCGACTTTACAAGGACTTAATTCAGGATAATTGTACAGAGTGACTTAAAAATCGCAATCGACGTGAAGAAGGCTCGCGGCCATATAATTATTTCGTCTCTTGACTTTCAGCTCCTCGTATTCAGATATCTGTATGGTAATTTAATTCCACTGCATACGACTTTCTTTGTACAGTTGAGTAGGCTAGTCTGTTTTTTTCCGGACATATGTTGTGTGAAGTTTGATTTGACAAAAAAGAATATGTTTCAAATTGAAACTACTAGAAAAGTTTGTTTTGTCTTTTAGGTACATGAGCAGCGATAAAGATATTTGTAATTTTCCTCTCTATTATTTTCATTTATCAGGGTGGGATACCGTTTCCTCTCTATTTGAGAATGACAAAGTGGAAAAATCGGTCAGTTCTTTCATCTAAATCTTCACAGCATACAAAACCTTATTCAACAAGGGGATGACAAGTCAGCTCAGAAGGTTGAAGGTTTTTCATAGGTTTTCTGGTGCGATATCACTCTGCTAAATGTTTGTATTCGAACCAAGAGTATGTATGAATCTGATCCCACTCAATGTTACTAACGGATCCTTAGAAATACTGGCTCCAGCTTATCTTAGAAAGGCTTGTCATGGAAATGGTTCACTTTGCCTCACGTAATAACTTGTAGGACACTTTATGGACCATGGAGTAAGCAAAGATAAATAGAACCAAAGCTGGATAGAAGATAGATGTCGCGTCGACTAAACGAACCCAACTCGTATCCAGAAGCAGAATCTGCATCAGGAGTGAAAACAAACTACCTCTAAGCAGTCTAAACCAGAGGCGAAAAAGCTTGTATTGGCTGAATCTGTCGTACAGATGCCGTTATATGGAAAATTGTTTGCGGTTATTATAGTAGGAATCTTGCACTTTGACCAACCTCAATTTTGATGATTCAACTGGAACTTTTTCCGTGTGCCGTTGTAGCTGTCGTATTCCTGCCTGGAAAGCTACAGGTTACCTGAGAAAATTGGAAGAACGGCCCCTGTCTGGTAGGTGTACTTAGCTCCTTTGTAACCACGGAAGGGCGTATTTCTGAAATTTTTAACAGAAGATCTACTTCGTAAGCCACACATTTGTGTTGCCCACCTACCTGAAGGAGGTAGTCGGAGACTGACCGCCCATCAGGCCCACACCAGATTGAGGAAAATGTATCAAGGTCTGTCAAGCTTGGAAGGCATTATTTTCCACTAGGAAATTGAGGCTCTGGTAGAAGATCATGTCCTTAAATACTTTCTGATTTTATCAGCGACATAATGCGACAGCGACAGATTTCAGTGTTTCAGAAACATTTTCCTTTAAAGTAATTCTTAATGAGTAACCATGAAGTGATTGAAAAAAAAAATCAAAATGAATTTTCATGTTTGCTACTCCGGTCAGAGTTATAAAAAGATCGACGTTTCACAATCATTACAGAGACGTGCTTCGTGAAATGCAACTGACGTTCCATGACTCCTGGAACTCCTGACTCCTGTACTTTTTTTGGTGCCGTGCACCAAGAAACCAGCTCAAGATAAGAATACCAATTAGCACAGGAGGTGATTATTTTACCTTTCATAGAAAAGTGGCAGGCTTTTTGGTACATGTTCAATGCGCAAAGGCCATGAAACTGAAATTCGTTGATTCTACAGTGTGTGACGCTATTCTTGATAATTCTGTACTTCACATACGCAATTTGCATGAAATTCTAGTACAAAAAATTAATTCTGATATGTCACTTGATCCTCTTGAGATTCTAAGGGTAGATTAAGTTAGGTCCAAAGTGAGTGGATCTATTCGACCCTCCACCGCAACCTGCAAGGGTTTACTGTGGCTCTCACCTATTCACATTTGACCAAATAAACCCAGCTTCTTAACGAAACCGATTAGTTTATATGGTGAATGGTCTTTCAGGTCAGATGATTAAGAGTACGGCTCCGCCGAACTCTAAATACCTGATCCGGTCCCCAGCGGGGCAGGCACAAAGTGTGTGCTCTGCTGTTACATCATTTTCCAAGGCGATTCAAATGACAGTGACCTGTAAGAAGGCCTGTTAGATATCGTAGTTCATCCCTACTGTAGTCTAACAACTGTTTGGTATTAAGCTTCGAAGGGTGAATAAACGCTTTGGAGTGAGTCAATCCTGGAAGATTCTGCCAAAAGTCCATAAATCTTCTTGCCATCCAGGTGTTCAATCTTTGTTTGGAAAAGCCTGAAGCGATGCCAATGGCAGATTCTAGTCCGATGAAGCTGATTGCAGCACCCTCCTTTGCAAAGGAGTTAACAGCCTCATTGCCTTCCAGGTCAGTATGGCCAGGAATCCAAACCAAGGATAATTTGTTAAGATACAATCTGTTAAGTCTTCATATCGAGGAGAGTCGTTTTTGGCAATTTGCTATCAATTTGCTCGGCAGAAGCCGAACGCTTCCAACGACGCTTGACTGTCCGAGGTTGTATGAGGTTGGATTTTTCCAATCTCTCCGCACACAATTCAATAGCGTAAATTTCCGCTTGAAATACAGTCGCATAGATTTCTAGGCAGGTTGATATTTCTGTCCTAGGTCTGCGACTGAAAACACTTGCACCAGAACTGGAAGGTGTCTTTGATTCTGTGAACCAACAACTATTTGTGCTTAATATTTCCTTCTCCCGGAGACTCCAGTCCCCTCTACTCGGGAACAGTACTTTATAAGGCAGTTCATAGTTGACAGAGGAAAGCATGAAGTCAGAGGTCATTCCCAGATTGCTGTGACTTCCAGTGTCAACGAATAGTCTGTTGCACTCTGCATTAAATTGATTTATGTTATTGGCAATGTGCACAAATCTATACGCAGTCCATCTAGCCTCTCTCTCCAGAAAAATGTGGAGAGGAGGTAGATCTAGAAGGATCTCCTTGGCCGCTGACGGTGTGGTACTGATGGTACCACTAATGGCCAGACAAGCCTGTCTCTGTAAGCCAGAGAGCTTCGCTTGGGCAATTTTCGGCCACCAGGCAAAGTAACCATTGGTCTGACAATAATCACATAAATCCAATGAATTTGTTTGGGACCTAAACTTCAAGTTTTACCACAAATCCTTCGACATGTCCATAGGGACACCCTGGCTTTGTGTAAAACTTTTACCAAGTGAGCGTTAAAGGTGAGTTTTTATCAAGGACAATGCCAAGATATATATTTCACCTCCGTTGCCCCAGTTCCGGTATATTTTCCATGGAATACTTTGTATGTTCATTCTATTGTTTAAATATGTTTATATTCTATGTAAGTAAATTAATTCATACTCTAATTTTTGAGTGCATTTATAGTCGATTCACAGTGCATTATGTACAACACTTTTATGACCCAAATCACTCATCAGTTTCATTAAAGACATTTGAAAATAAATGTGTCAAGTAAAAGTCATTATTATCGATTGTGTTCGTCAGCCTACATGGTAACTCATGTGTCTATATACTTTAAACTGTTCAAACACTTCAGTAAGTTGAAATGTATTTACTTACACCTTTTGAGTGTCTCTTATTATTGAAAGGAAATAAGACCAATAGCTATGACCAACTGATGTTCAATAATGTTTGCACAATCTGTCCCTACTTCAGGTAATTTTGTAATGAAATCTCGCTGTAATCTATCACTAGTACTACCCCATAAAAATTGTAAATTAGTTATCGTAATATTTTAGCCACCTTGATATCAGACAAGGGTGCTTTTAATGATATAAGACCTGGAAATTCAGTTCTCCAGAATGGTTTTGAATAGCGCAAAAAATTCGAGAGTATTCGAAAGCATTTCACAACACTTCAAAATACCCCGGAACATTCTAAAATGTGTTTTAATATATCAGGCGTGACCGACCTTGTTATTCGTTCTTTTTAGTCATTCAAATTTGAAGGTTTAGTTTTGTACACATTGCTCTTCACATATCCCCATAAAAAGAAATCTGATGATGAAAGATCAGGTGATTGCGCTGGTCATTCAATCGATTCTCGCCCCTATCCACCGAATGTGATATGTTGTATCGAGGTATTGCCAGACATTAACTTGGTAATGTGGTGGTGCTCCATCCTGCTGAAACCATATCGTATTCACTGGAACTTGAGGGTTTCCTGGATCAGGATATAAAGTTGAACTTGGAATGGCATCATTTTGAAGTAGTGTCAAATAATTATCGCCATTCAAGTTGCCCTCAATGGAGAAGGGACCAATAATATGGTTTTCTACAATCACTGCCCAAACATTAACCTTTAGAGGGTATTGCGTGTGTTTTTCTCTCATCCAGTAAGGATTTTCCGTTGACCAGTAGCGGCAATTTTGCAGATTAGCATGACCGTTAAGAGACAAATTACACTCATCAGAAAAAATAACGTCTTCTCATCTTCTATCGTCTTCTATCAAAATCATCTTCTATGAGCTCCCGAGTAGATATCATTATATAGGGATGCATTTTATTTTCTTCTTTCTTCTTTTAATATGTTTACTCTCGATGTATAGTTAACATTGGATGTAGTGGATGTCTGTCTACTCGATGTATGTGGGTTTTCCTCAAACTCAAGCATCACATCTTATTCGAGTTCATCACTCATTGCATTGGCATCTGCTTTTTTATATGCCCCACATGACCAAGCTCGCGAAACTGCTTCTATATTTTGCTTATTGCTCCTTGAGATGAAATAGGCGAGCTATTTCCTGTTGTGTTCGGGTTTTATCTCCGTTTGTTAAACTGTTATTTTATGCATTTCCGTTAATCTAACCATTTGTCAGACTTGAAGTTAACGAACTTCAAACTTAAATAATTGAATAGAACTGGCCGATACTTGATGAAAATCGATATTAAAAAACTAATCAATAGAGTTTATTGCATGCATTTCACTTCAAACTTAAATTAAAATACTAACAACTAATGTTGTAACATACAAAACAAGTTGATAACGCGTTTTAAACTAACGTTGCCACGGAAATTATTTACAATTTTTTAAAGGATACCATCTAAAAAAAACATTGCTATGATTTTTGCTTACTTTCTTATTATCAATATCTCAATTTGAAATAAGTTTTGAGTATATTGCAATACGTTTTGGATGTATTTCATCGAATTTCGGTGACCACATGATTTTAATTTATTTTATCTTAATTGTTTCAAGAAACTGGAAAGCGATAACATTTATGAATAGAGAATGAAGATACTTATCACAATCCTATACTTGTACCTGTCATTCGACAGGGGTTGAAGGTAGGGGTAGCATTTTCCGTTGAAGTATGTCAAATTATAATTTAAATTTGACGTGTTTTGGGATTTTGTTAAAATATGTACCGTAACCGAAATAATGAATTTATTCCATTTGGCTTTTACACACTGTATGACAGCCCTCTATGCCCCATCTATAATAAAAATGGTGTGGTACATATACCATACACCATGATTTGTTAATTCAAAAACTACACCTCACGATTTGATCTCCACAAATATATCACAACATTTTATGATATATTTTTTCAATAAAGTTTGTGTTGTGTAGTTTTTGAAATTACTATGGATCTTCATCAAGTAACGGCCGAATCAAACAGATGATTTGTTATGTTTACTATATTTGTGTGTGATTGATAAACTTTCAAAAAATGAAGTAAATTATTGATTTGAGCAAAATATTATTTGTATTACTTTCTACATTAAGGTAGTGAAGATTCGCTTTTCAGGGGTTATCGTTTCACTATAATTCCTGTTCTTTTTTATATGGAGAGATCCAAAAGCTCGTTGGAAGTTCAAGTCATCCTAAAATAGATAATGATGTGACATTAAGGTGTGAAATTCACAGAAATTACTGAAATTATTGTCAATATCAATATTTGTTACCTGTGATTTTCAAAATAATCAGAAACAGAACGGCCTCTCAAAGAAATATGTTTCATTTATTTTTCTGAGAAAATAGTATGTAATATTTTCCTTTTCTTCTAATGAAACTAATACCAGAAAGGACTCTTCTTTATTAGAGGATGTCATGCATACAACTGAAGTGTTGAGGAACTGCAAAAATCTGCGTAAATGTTTATGCTAATCCGGAAGTTTGGTTCGTGATCATTTTCACTTTGGTGTGAGGGACATTAATGGTAATGATAACTACAATAGGATCGACATGAGATTTGGCCTCTGATATGTATCCTATAAGTTTCAGTAGGTAATATTTGTGACTTTGGGGAAAAACATTTTTTTAAAACGTTTTCAACTAAAACAGAATGATGGTGGCTAATTGGATTTTGAAATAGATAAATTTCTCCAAAACCTATAAGTTCAAGTGTATCGAATGTTATTTGAGATGAAAATCAAAATAAAAACTTCGTTTTGTTTGTCATATCACTCGGCATTCGATGTTATTTTCTTCGAAAGTACATGCAGTATATCATTCATTACGTGTTGATCATATCAACCATTAACATTTTTGTCAGAACCTTGTATAGCTATTATTCTGTCAATAAACAGATGCAATCAATTCATTGTCAATTAAAAACTGATGTAGTAAATAGTAATTTTGTGAGATATAATTTACCTTCACCTATTTAATCAACTTCATTCAGATACTTTCACGTAATTAGGCATCAATATACTCGGAAATGTTACACACGTTTCGTAATTATTCACTGATGAATATATTCATATCTCCAAAATTATATGGTAATCTGGATATGAGATTGAGTAAATTTTTTTGGAAATACCATTTTATGTGTGAAAATATTACCACGTTCAGTAAATTTCAAATGTGGTTGGACTGTGGTGAATACTGCAACCAAAAGACCATATTGTTTTTCCCTTATAAATACAAGATGGGCAACGAAAACGAAGACCTGCATGGAGATCTTCTGGAAATGGATTTCACGATAATTAATATTGTTTCGGCCACCGTCCGGGAAGTACACACTTTCAGGATGCTTTTTCTTTGGGAAATTAACATTTTTCCGTCCTAGTTCGGAAAGTACGGACATCCTGGACTAGGCCGAGAAAAATCACATCGCTGTTGCCAATGTAAATCATTGTAGGTATGGTTTTGATAGATGCGGTTAATTATTACCTCATCAGTGAAATAACAGTAATTTGGCACTTAGTTGACATTTTGAAAACTTTCATCCTTTTTATTCACAATTATCGCAAGAAGCTATGGAAAGCAGTATGCGATAAATGCCGTACGAAATTTCCAATGCACCAGCTGCTGCTCCAGCACAATTGTTGCTTGAAAAATCAAATACAATACCATACAAACGAGAATTACAATGTTCGAAATTTTATACTACAAAGAAATATAATAAAGAAATGTGTCTCATTGATTTATTATTCTACACAGTTGCCGAAAAAATAGTGTACTCAAGACGTCCACAAACAGTTTTTTAGAATTTTGTTTCTGAGGACTGAATCGGGGAGAGAAATATACGTACTAGAAAAATAAATTTTCGAAATAAATCCTCAAAATATTTATCTCTTCCAACTACCTAAACCGTAGGTCCTGGTAAATTGCTGCTGGAAAATAACTACTTCTTTGGCTAATACCACGCTGGATATTGAATTAAATCGGAAGGTCATCATTGCAAGATTCCTTACAAAGATTAGTCTCGCAGATATTTGTTATTTATCCAGATGCCGAACCATGCTGAAAATATTCGAGTAGATCACCTACAGATCGGTTTCCAGGTATTAGTCAGTGCAGGAAAGATCTGATCCAAATAGCAGAGCGCTTGGGACTTGAATAATTTCAACGCGGCTCAACTGCATGCATGAAACCTTCGTCTAAGAGAAAGATTGTTGACTAGTAACAGCTCCAACTCTTGAACAAAGCCCTCATCACATTCAGTGATACTTGTCATATGAAGTTATGAATTTCAGTTCTGGAGACTAGCCATCTTCTGAGAAGCTACAGCTCATGTTGGATCTTTCACAATGAACTGGAGACATTGCTAGTTATCTGCGAAAATCACTTAACAGTCATTTATCTCTGTTTCCTATACTGAGAAATCCTAGGGAGCTAAAATTTGGTATCTAGGTGCTTCTCAGGTCCCAGATGCGCACCAAGAAAAGATTCTCGAATATTCTAACTGGGGTGGCTCTGCACCATCATTTACCGCAGTGAAATTCTGGGTAGCTGAATTTGAATGTGGCTGTAAGAGCTTGGGAGACGATGAGTGTTTGGGACGTCAAAAAACTGCAGCAACCGACGAAAACATCTCCAAAGTTCACCAAATGTTGCTAGCTGACCGCCGAATTAAAGTGAGAGATATCAGGCATGAGAAAGCTGTCCGCGTGTTGTGTGCCGCGTTTGCTCACGTTAGAACATTTTCAACGCTTTCTTGGCGCACCGTCTCACATCTCTCGGGTTGGCATGGCGAAAATTCACGAATTACGGTTTGAACTAATTGACCATCCGCCTCATCCACCAGATCTAGTCCCAAGCGACTTCTCTTTGTTCCCTTATCAGAAAACTGCGCTCGGAGGACAGAGATTTTTGTCAAATGAAGAGGCAATCACCTTCTTGAACAATTATTTTGCAGATAAAAACGCCAAGTATTATTTGTACGGGTTACAGAGATGGTAGCATCTCTGAGAGAAGTGAAAAAATGTCTTATATATTTGTTAGGTCGGAAACTTTTAAGACCATCCTCGTATGTGAGTGATTTATGCAAAGTTTTCATGGATATTTTCTTTTTTTATGGAAAGTTCCATTCCGGAGAAGAACAATGCCAAAACCGTGTTCTTCTAAGAAATACAATTTTAATAGTTCGAAACAAAATTATCAGAATCAATACAACTGATTACTGTCATGAAAACTACAGATTCAGATCTGAACATTTTTTCAAAGAGTTAGTATTGATGGTTTTGTATCTACTTTGAGAGCAATGAGAACACTTCTTTTGTTACCTCATCACCCTTGATATCTACCGCAGTAGTAGATGAAACGGCAGGCATAAAAATCAGCAGACCACTGCCAACAAAACCGAAAAATATCTTTGTCATAATAATTGTTTTGTTTATTCAAGATTGGTGTCTGAAGAATCGACTCCAGTTGAATATATCCAAATAAAAAGCAATGGCATTCAGTCAAAAATTCAATACATTACAATTTCCTTACCACATAGATAACATTATATTGGAGAGAATAGATAATATCCAGGATTTAGAACACTATTTTGATCATCATCTGCCTTTCAATTACCACATTAATCAAATTATAAACTCAGCTTACCGTACTCACGGTTTTATCATGAGGAACTGTAAGAATTTCCATAATGTATAAACGCTAACCTCTCTGTATTTCAGTTTGGTAACACCAAAACTAAAATATGGATCCATAATATGGAATTCAATAAACAACCAATATACATCTGCAATTAATATAGTACAAGAAAAACTCTGAAATTCCTCAGTTTCAGAATCATTGGAACTTATCCCCCAAGAAATTTTCATTACTCTGATTATGAATTCGAATTTGAAGCATTACAGAAACGAAGAAATCAGGCATCTGTTTTATTTTTATATATGTTATTGAATGGCAAAATAGACTGCACTACTATCAGAAATTGAAATATTTGTTCCAAGACTAGCATCTAGGCATAACAATACTTTCAGGCCCAAACGAACTTATTATTGTGGTCACTAATTAACGTTGTGTGTTGTAATGCAAACTCTCTAATATCGATATTTTTTGTTGCAGCTTACGTGAAATTAAAAATAAGTCTCGTGCGACTCTATAGTCAATGATTATAGAAACGTTCACTATCTTTCATTTTATGTTTTTTATTTTACTTATATTTTCCTTTTTTTTATCTTATATCAAAGAGTATGGAAACTGTATATATGAATCATATATACTTCACTCTGTATATGGGAGTGTTGGGCAATAAACGCTGCTATTATTATTATTACTTTTTATAAAACGTCAAGTAACAGAGACAGTGCATGAAAATTATTCGTAAATATTTCTACTTTTTCTAACGATAATAATTAGTGCGTTTTTTCCAGAATCTAAAGTGAACGCTTTCTTAGAACACTACGTCAGGGTGAAACAACAGACAAAATGCCTAAGGCCGCTGCCACGGGTTATTCCAATTCAACGAGAACATCCAGACCCAACGAAATCATACACCCCTCAGTGTACCATCTTACATCGTTGTGCTGAGGACTCGGGGTGTTGTAACAGAAATACAAAGTGTCAGTACAAAACGAGGGTTTTGGTTCCATTGTATTTTTATGTGAGTACACATTGGTTTTCAAGAAGTAGTTTAAGTAGTAGTTTTGAGTAGTTTCTAAGTATGAATATGAACATTGAATTATTATATGAAAATAACTTTTTCCTATTCAGTTTGGAATTGAAACAGATATCATTCATTGGAACGCTTTTGCGGAATTTTGCTAATTATCCAACTCCAATGTTGCCACCAGAACACCAGACAGTAAAAGGAACTGATGAATTCGATAGACCACCTCTATTAGAACAGTTAAAGATTTATCCAGATCGTATTTTAGAGAACGTGTTGGTTATCTTGAAGCCCTTGTAGGGACACAGCTTTGCTGATGATACTACCCGAACAATTTGACCAGGCAGTGAAAGGAACTGATGAATTCAATGAACCACCTCTATTAGAATAGTAAGAGATTTATCTAGCTCGTATTGTAGAGAAAGTGTTGACTGTCTTGAATCCTTTGAGGGAACACAGCTTGGCTGATGATACTGTCAGAACAATTTGACCAGGCAGTGAAAGGAACTGATGAATTTGATGAACCGACTCTATTAGAATAGTTAGAGATTTATCCAGATCGTATTGTAGAGAAAGTGTTAGCTATATTGAATCCCTTGAGGTTCACAGCTTGGC
>WOGO01001743.1:0-17307 GCA_015342085.1 Leptinotarsa defecta
GTATGAAGAACTTCTTGATATTGATAGTATTCACGGCACGACAACTGGGGCAGATATTTTTAAGGGAGTTGAAAATGCCATTAATAAAAAGAACCTTCGATGGAGAAATTTGAAATCTATAACAACTGATGGAGGCAAAAATATGTATGGTAAAAATAAAGGAGTGGTTGCAATTGTGTCAAAGGCTGTAGAAAATGATGGTGGTTCAAAACCATTAGTCTTACATTGTATCATTCATCAACAGTCCTTGTGCGGAAAATATTTGGATATGTCTGAAGTTCTAAAACCAGTCATATCAGTTGCTAACTTCATCAGATCCACTGGGCTGAATCACCGACAATTCCGCGAGTTTATTCAACAGATTGGACAAAATGATTTACCATATCATACCTACTGCCGTACGTTGCCTCAGTTGCGGAAAAGTCCTCAAGCGTTTTTTTAAATTTCGAGCAGAGATCGAAATTTTTTTGAAACTAAACCTATCTGGTTGTTTCCTCACACGCATTTCTCTATTCGAATTTTCAGCTGGTTCAATATTTATCAACTCCTTTTCTCACACACTGTCACAGAATTCGTCAGAACTTACAGAACATGTAGAATCCTGGTCACTTGGCATGTAGGTATGTGTAATCTGTATGGCCACTCATAGTCTGATCTTGTTCTTCTTCCCTATCAGTGTCTTCACTTCCAGTGTTGATAATACTTTTAATAAAATTCAGAGTCAGTGCGAATGAAAAATGTTTTGATTTGCTTCCGGGTTTCGCCGTGGTCTTCTTTGGTTAAAATCTTCGAACATTTCAAATGCAATTGCAGAAAGTTAGGAAAATTTTGGAGCTAGAAAACGCAAAAGAAACACTTCGAAAGGTGAAATAAACATATTGTTGTACAAGAACGGGATGCAGGAAATGAAGATGATCATGAACAGGTACAAAATGTTAGCATAACAGAGTTATGATCTAAGACCAAAATCAGCCAATTATCGAAGTGCCTGATTCGTTGCCCGTACATTAATTTTGGGCTTCCACAAAACAGGTGAGAAAGTTAGCCTCTGAACATTAAATTTAATTTGAACGCTACTTTCCCTTGGCTAGAGAATGAAATGACTAAAGAAGAGTGGTTTGGTTCATCCATGAATAAAAATCCCACTATCTGTACCCGTCACTCAAGCCTCTATCGAACGATCAGTTACAACCGAAAAATGTCGATGCGTTTTATGATAATCTTGAGGTCATTATGTTCGCCACCATTTTGAACCTCAGGATATATATAATATGGACGAAACCGGCGTTATCACAGTGCAGAAACTTGACAGAACCTGTTTCGTCTAAAAACAAACAATTTGTGTTCTTGCCTGAAGCATTACGGCCCTATCTTACCGGTTAGTCAGCTATAGATTACGCTGTAGACGATCCCTCCCGATATAGAAGGCCCCGACATTCTGTCAAATGAGGCCCCTATGTCCTCCCTTGAAAGATGAACGATCTTTTCATCCATCTCACCTCAGCCAGGTAGGGGTACACCGTGAAGGGTGGTACTGATGTCTGAGGACATTCCTGCCGCCATCACTGATCAGTTGTGACCCATTTGTCTCTTTGACAAAAGCCAGTTTAAAGGGTAGGGAAGCAAGGCTCCAACCTGAAAGAAATCAAGATGACGAGCAGGCCCTACCCTAAAGCTCCTCCTGGAAAAGTAGGAAACGGAGGTCGAAAAACCAAAGAGTCTGCAAGCTACACAGATATTCCTGGAGAGGAAGCTGTTGGAAAAGAGGATAAAGAGTAACAGAAATGGTTGACGAATACGCAAATGAAGAAAAAAGTACTCGAGTCACATGCTGGAAAGACAAACAGAGGCAAATGTAAAACAAAGATAAATAGGACTCATACACCAGCGGAATCTTCAGAAGGAAAGAATTGTTATTGCCTTCTCTGCTTGAAAACGTATTGAGCGAGTCTGGAGAGAGTTGGATTCAATTTCCAGGGGCTGCAAACCCTGTACCGATTGAAGTGGATATTATACATGCCATAACTATCGTGGATCCCATTGAATATAGTGAAACAATATTTTGTTTGAATTGAAATTTTGTTTCATTTACTATTCAGAACATTATTTTTGTTTGAAAAATTTGATCATTAAAGTCTGATTATAAGTGTAAAACATCCTATAGAAGAAACATTATTTCTGTTAGTTGAGTTCTAATAAATATTCAAAGAGGCTATACAAATATGCCTTGAATTTTGTTAATTCAAGTTCTATTCAGTATTTTTATGAACAACAGTGATTATTATGTTATTTTTCAGTGTTACAACTATTCCACATCGGTGTTTTAACCGCCCCTGGTATAGGGTTGGCTGTAACGATCGCACATTGTAATCAAAATGACGTATTCCTCTCAAACTGTTTCTCCTGAGCGTTGTTTACAGCTGTATTAGCTGTGCTGTGGGCAATTAAGGATACATTGTTGCAATCGTAAGCAGTCTCCCCTACTTTCCGGTATTTCCATAAACGGATACAAGATACGGAGAAGAGACATGTGTCCGGTTTCAGGTTTTTACACATTTATACATATTTTATGTGATATAAGTCATACAGAGAACCATCAATCAAAGTCATTGGTCACTGACCTAGTTGAGTTCTTGGTAACTGTCAGGTAACTAGTAAAAGCAACTAATTTCATTTTTTACATTCAAGGTATATTCTAAAAAACTGTGGGAATCTCTGGGTTTCCGTACGCTCTCATAAATTTCGCAAACGAGTCCTACTTATACGGAATAAAAAACTTTCGTTATAGTCATAAATTCTGGTAACTCGGTAATTGTGCGATCATGAACAAAACCACAAAACCAGTCGATCCCAATAACATCTTGCATTCCGTCATTCAGATGCATCATGATTTTAATCAAAGTGATATCGTGTACAGAGAGCGGTTTATTTTCATTACATAAATACTTGGAATTTATTTTACATTCGAATGAAATTCGCGGTACGTACATTTAAAAAGCATCAGGCATAAAGTTTATATGTTCTGTTTTATTACCCACTGGAGTGGTACCTCGAATATTAAAATTTATCACGTATGCAAAAATATTTGAGTATCGAAACATGAAATTTTTACAAGTTTTGTAGATATGTTTTGTTATATGAACGACATAACCATTTCAGGACGTGGATCTTTGGGTATCTTAACCTGCTGAGAGTGATTCAAAATAACATTATTGGTTGGTAAAAAATCACCTTGTAAAAAATAGTAAAAATACCATTACGGTATGCATAGCAACTTCATGGAGTAGTAGAAAGCCAAAACCTTTCTTTCATGTTACATGTTGATACTAAAATTTTAGAAGAATAATCAATTTAATGTTATTCATATTTGTAAGAAAGCATTAACTTTGATATCGTTCAACAATGCCAACAAATTTCTCTGAAACAGGATATTAAGATCATTAGTTCAGACTTCCATTGTCTAATATGATTCTACTATGATTCAAAATCTATGGAGAGGAGGCCGTTACAACTAGTGCTTGTACTTTCCTACCTCAGAGGATTGTTGGAAAGGATAAGAAGAAATGTGTCCAAGTATAAAATCAGAACCTGCTTCAGATTCGAAAACACCAGCCTCACGAAAATCAGACCTTCAAACGCGGACTGCGATTTCAAGAAGTGCATAAACCGAATTCCCTGTGCGGCAAAATCTATATCAGTGAAACTGAGAGGCCTTTGAAAGTCGCATTGCTGAGAACAAGCGAAAAGAAATCAGCAAATCGGGAAAAGCAGAGCTGGTTTGAACTCATCACTCTTCAAGTTGTCCTGAGCTGAAATCATCCACGGGGAGGAACACTGGTTTGAGAGAAAGTTCAAAGAAACTGCATATATGTTGTTTAACGACTCAAGCTAGCGTAGATATACACAACATATGGCAACCTGTAATCAAGTGGAAAACGGTCAACTACTGCCAAATGCCCAACTCCCTCTAAACCGGTAAAGCGGAGGGGGAGAAAGAGAAGAAAGGATGAGTGACAGCACTCGAATGACTTATATATAGTCATCTCTCGGAGGAATAGTTCAGTTATTACCCGAAAACGATTGTGGATACAATCGAAACGTCGTGAACTAATTTGGTTTGAAATATTTTTAATTTTTTTTATTTTCTGCTACTATTTATTTTCATTAATAAAATATAACCAACAATAAAAATTAATTGGCGCTCCGGGGAGACTTCATTGATTCCAGTGACGCATTTGATTTTTCAGCTGCAGGAAAACCCGGAAAAACCTGCAGCACCACATCATCTGAAGATCTTGATCTAACAATGTCCTCTCTCTTATAAAATAAAATGTAAGGTGTCTCCAGAGGCTCCAATGAATTCAATACATCGTCATTTTCATTTATTTTTTATTTCATCAACAGTAAATGTTTTGCATCAAATATAAACTACAAGGAGCTACAATATGTACTGTTATGAAAGGCACCAAAATTTCATGTTGTCTCTATTGATATTTTCAATTGTTCACAAAGTCTAGAAAAATAATTTTGGAAGTTGAATAAAAAAAAAGAAAAATGCTATATCAAAGAAACTTCATCTATTCCAATCAATCAAATGAACGTTATCCCTAATATTATTTTCTATAGACTGCAAAAATGGATTATTCAGCTGAAAATTAGTAGGTGTGTTGAATTTGTTAATCCAATTCAGCATTTGATGAAATATATCAGGACAATCAGTGAATTTGCAAAACGTGCCACCGTGGACCAGCCTACCCAAGCTAAGGTATATAGAATCGTGCTGACAGCTGAATGGCCGCAGGGTGATATGTAGTTAAAAACGATCCCCTTGAAGAACTGAGCGAAACCTCATTGTAATTAGCTTACCTCTGGTAATGCGGGGCTCTGCCAGAGGTGACCAACTCTTTCCTTGCTACTCGTAGGAACACACATGAATGAAACAAACAAAATAGAAACAACGGAAACTAATCCCGAGGATGGACAGAAGTGCTCACCTCATTCTAAGGCGGTATCTGAGGGATGAACAAAAATGTCCACCCCGATCTACCGCTTGGAATGAGGCTGGACATAGCAGATCACCTCGTGATGTAATACAAAGGCCAAGGCATAAGCGCATTTGCGGCACCGAGGCCAAAAGGAGAAAGAAAGCGAGAGAGGCAGAAGTGGCAGCAACTATAAGTGCACCCTCCTCCTCCCCCACTTCACCTCCAACAGCGAAGGCACTTCCTGCGGCAGGCGCCAAGAGATCAGCCTTGCATAAAGGCAAGGAACCGGCTGCTCCTGCAGAAAAGCTTCCTCACTTGTGCACCCCCACGGAGGGAATCCCATGAAGATTGGAGAAGCCGCGAAACGACAGTAATGTCGCTTCACCTGCCAATATAAAGGAGACGTCTCCTAGTGACCTGTCCACCTTCCTGGAAAGGACAGGAGGACAACTCCTCGAGAGGATGTACAATGGGTCACATGTGGCCTAACTGCTGTGAGTCGACACTCTCTACTCTACAGATACAGAATCAGTGAATTCAATAATTCAGTAAATTTTCTGAAAACCTTCATGTTATGAATGGACTGAAAATTAATAACACTATCCATGATAATAATCACACAATTTTCACAAATATTTTAATTTTGATTTCTAGACGCGTTTCCCTAATACCGTTGCTTCCTCGGTAGAAATGAATATTCATTTCTTGTAATATACAATGATTTTGTTGTTACCTGCTTTACCTGTATTATGCTATACTTCTGAAAGTAATTTTTCAATATTATCCGAATACGAAATATGTTTTTCCGTTAACCAGCTACCGCCCCCTACGAACGACAACTCTCAAAAGTCGAAGCTCGTGCAAGCCAAGGACCGACGAAGTCTTGCTTTCAAATATGTAATTTCTAAAACGGGTTGAGCGATAGGAAGTGAAAATTGATCGTCGAACCTCTGGTTCACACAGCGGTCGTTTGGGTGAGTGGAGCAAACCACCCACGTCAATCATTCCTCTCAAACAGACAACAGTGATTCGCCACATTTTTTTATCTTTACCAGACTGAAATGATCCAGAATTGAAATACAAAGTCCATACACAGGGTATTGGTGATCCAACAACAGACGGAGCTGTTTCGATCCGCCATAGGTCTCATCAGTCGTGTTAAGCTAAACCACAAATGCATTACTGACCTCATCTGTACTCAAATAACAAGACTGAGAAAATTAGGGCGACAACAAGTCCCCCTTACGAAGTCACCAAATTGACTTTTGCCTAGGGGTGTAGACGAATGCAGATTTAAAAGCTTATTGAGTGTTAAGTATCGATATTTTTTTATTCATGTCGAGTACTCATCTGCTAGTTTGATTATTGAAGTTCAAAACGTCATCTAAGTATATCTATTACAAACACTTTTTCTACACCAGAACAAAAACAACGGCTCTCGACGAGCATTTTGCTAACCAAGATAGTATCATCAGGATGATAATTGGTGAAGCGAAACGCCCATTTTACGCTAAATGTTCTAAGTTTACCTATCATAGACATACTATGCTCACAGGTTACTGCAAATTGTGAATACCAAGTACGTTTTTTCATCAAAAGAAGTCAAGATAAGGCAGGGCGGAAAAATTTTCTTGCCTTGTCAGACAAGAGGCAACACTAACTGTTATTGATAATAATAATAGTTTGAAGTCAACTTCTATCATGAATGAACATGAATATTACTGAAGTTTTTTCCCAGCACCAAACCGTTACTTAAATACCCCGACATGTGTTTCGATCACCAAGTGATCATCTTCGAGAGGAAGATAAATGTGATCTTCCCCTTGAAGATCTTCTACTTGAAGATATGTTGGGAAAAAACTCTAGTTTTGTTGTCGTAATCTGTATGTTTCGCACGAAATCAATTTCGAATAGACGGATCTCCGCAAAAAAAATATATTTTGTTTATGAATGGTGTTTTTTATAGAGGTATAGAACTTCAACTTGGTAACACTTTTTTAACTGGCGGCAATTTTGTTAGCTGTCAAGTGGTTTATGTTTAGTTTGGTGTGACATTTCAACATTATCAGACGGACACCTTAAGAACCCTTCTATATTGTGAGAATTCATTTTGTTCGAAATACGTATCGCGCACTACGTCCATTTTACGGTCAATATAATCGTCCATCAGAGCAACTAATTCGATTACCAATTAAACTTTTTCGCGCCACGTTTACTCTGAATAATAATACGCATCCACAGAGACGTAGCGCAGTGCGTACAAAAAAGTTATTACTGCTGTAGAGCGTAGCGTAGAGGAAGACCCAAATCAGTCTATTCGCCATCTTGCACATAAATTGGATACGTATCCATCCACTCTATGGAAGGTTTTGGGAAAAGATCTTGGTTTGCGTGCTCACAAAATCCTATTCGTGCAAGAATTGAATCCACACGATCACCTAGCAAGGCGTAGATCCGGTGAAAGGGCCTAAAACAAGATTGCTGTTGGTGTCAATTTTCATAAGCAAATTTTGTTAAGCGATGAATGGATACGTCAATAAACAAAACTGTCGTATAATCCTCAAGTGTGTGGAGACACCGTTACATCCAGAAAAATTGACTGTTTGGTGTGCTTTCTGGATTGGTGGAATCATTGGTCTGTACTTCTTTAAAAACGATTCTGTTCAGAACGCTACAGTTAATGGTGACCGCTACAGAGCCATGATTATTGGCTTTTTCGGTCATCAATTTGAAAACCATGACAGGCAAGAGCTGCGGTTTCGATAAGACGGCGCAATATGTCACGCAGCTCGTGCCACAATTTATTTATTGATGGTAACGTTTGGTAACCGCATAACTTCGGATCTGTGACTTGGCCTCCATGAACGTGCGATTTAACATCGCTAGACTGTTTTCGGTGGAAATATGTGAAGTCGCTAGTCTACGCCGATAAGCCCGAAACGATTGACCACTTGGAGGGCAACTTTCCTCGCTTTATTGCCGGTGTACGGCCACAAATGTTGGAAAAGTCATCAAAAATTGTTCCTCCAGATTAGACTACGTCCGAGCCAGCCGTGGCGGCCAAAAGTCATATTTAAATTATAATGCCAGAAGATTATCTTTCGAATAAAGAAAATTTCATGTCAATTCAAAATTTCATATTTGTTTTATTCCATTTCAAAGTTCTATACCTCTATAAAAACACCCTCCAGTTTGCCCACATACAACAGAAACATATCCATATCCTACCTGCATTTGTAGAAGCCAGGCGTCCAAAAAGGGTTGCGAATGACTGCTCTGGGTCGCCCAAGAGTCTGGATGCGCGGGAACAATTTGATCCTCCGATCTTACAGTCGCCGTAGAGGCTACACAACACGTTCCCGAATCCATAGCCCCTAGGGCCTGCACTGAAAACTCACACACTTCGGTCCCATACAAAGTCCCGCGAATTATATTACGATATCGGGAAGACTTGACGTGGATCCAAACACCTGTTAGATATTAGGTAACTTATAGTCGTTTAAGGCTACGTCTGCGTTTGCAATGCAAAAATCATCACAAAACAATCTCTGGTGAGATGGACGGAAGCTTTTAGAATACAAATAACCTTATCGAACTCGATTGGCGTTTGAATTTTCCTTCTCTCTCTTGAGCATTCGTGCGTGAACTCCACACGATTCAATTTGGAATTCGCTATAAATATCGTTTGTTTAACTGAATGTAAATAAATTGCATATAAATATCGTGTCACCTGAAGAATTGTTCTGTCATATTAAAACGTCGAATCAAGCAAAGAACACTGCTGAAGAGTCATTTCAGGAAATAGGTCATTTTAAGGTGATGCAGTTCACGTATATTGATCTTGGAGGAAATGTTTCATTCATAAATTAGGATTATTTCACGGAAGCATGAATTATTAGTGTGCACTTAATAATAGTCATATAATTACTATGTTCCTTGAACAGTCACGAAAGGGTCACTGAAACTTCTGCTTTAAGAAAACTTCGGATGGGGAATAGCATTAGAGTTTATATTTTCAGGAGTCCTGCAAATGAGCGTGTGAAACTCTCTACAACGTGTAAGTAAGGCACCATGTGGTGGGTGTGGATTAAACACTGCGTAGTTGTCTAGTTGTCTTGACAACGGGCACACGCCGACTGCGACTGGCTTTCTAGCGTGGTCGGTACACCAGCAGAGAAGAGATAGGCGCTCGAACCTTGCCGATAACAGCGTGTTCCTGCGGTTCAGCAGGAATTGGAAAGGTGAACCGCGCAGGCGTCTTTACACCCACGACACGCGACAGGACTGGAACTAATGAAACGGTGCGGTCGAAATGGCTTTTCATTGATTTTTTTGAGGTTTTGTTACCTGCGGTTTTTCTTTTGTCTTTGGTAGATGTGATATTTCACTCAGTGAAGTAGTAATGAGAAATTCTTCCAAATCGAAGAGATTTTTATATTAATAAAATAACCAATAATTTTTTACTTGGAATGATTCCGTGATAGATTATTATTCCATGATCTGAAATGGAATTGTTGGAATGTATTAAAATATAGTAGAGTAACAGAGTTTATGAAACCATAAGTTTCAAGGTTCGCTTCATTTCAACGATCTTCTGCTATGCAAAACGTTATCCAAAAAAGGTTTTTTCCTATTTGCGATGATGTGCACTACTATATTACCCACAAATAATGAATAAAATAATTCGCGCATAGTAAACTAGTAAAAAGACTTGTGGCTGGTGAAATTGTAATTTCTGGTTCTCTCAAACAGATTTAATTTCTTCTCATATGTTTAACTCTTGGATGATTTCCATTATGTCTTTGATGTTTTCTTAGAAAATTTCATTCTGAAATTTGTAGTTCGTAGAAAAAGCTGATGGAGAGGAGACTTTTTGTTATGAGAAACACTGATAGGGGTTCAATGTCACTGTTTTTCGAGTTTGAAAGTCGTGGATTTTTGTAATTTCTTCCTGGCGTTTCGCTGGCGCGAGTAGCTAGCTTATTCAGAGGTTTAACCATCATGGCTTGCTGTCCGATGACTAACTTTTAGGACAGCAAGTCATGATAGTTAAACCTCTGAAGAAGCTAGCCACTCGCACCAGCGAAACGTCAGGAAGTAATTCCAAAAATACACGGCTTTCAAACTCGAAAAACAGTGACACTGAAAACCTCAACCATTTTGTCACCGATAGGGGTATTTTGAACTGTAACACTAGTTGAATAATTTCGTAAAAACTGGGTGCTCACTTGACGAAGGCCGTTTTTGTGTGGTCTTGATTATCGAAGGTTTCACCGATGAGAAAGTTATCGAGGTGCTTGAAAAGATTATAGTCGGTTGGATGGTTTGCAGAGTATGGTGGGTGAGACACTAAATTCGTCAATTTTTTGGACGGTGATTTGTGAAACGGTCTGATAACCGTTTTCGTGAAACAGTATCGAACCTCTTCAATTGACCAGTGTCAGCTACTGCTGACGCAATTTTCGATACATTTTTTGATCTCCTAACAATAGGAACCTGCTGTGGTGGTTTGGCTCGACTGCAGATCACATCAGCCGCTGAGTGTCTGAGTGACTCATCGGAGTCCAACCACTGTCCTGAATGATCCCTGTCGTCGTAGAGAATCAATTTTCCATCAAACGTAACGATCCAATCCAAAAAATTATCATTTGTGTTGCGCAAAAGCCAAGAGTAATAGACCTCGAAATGTGACAATTTCTGTCGATCGTTCAAATCTTTAGGCGCCCACTTGTCGAGCTCTTTAACCTTTCCAATACGTTTCAAACCATCGAAACAGTTAACATAGTGGATGAGTTATTTGGGGAGAGAGGAGTTATTTGGTCCATAATAGCTCGCTACAAGAACCATTTCTACATATTCTACTTCATAGACCAGAGATGTCCAGTTGTTAGTCAACATGCCATAGAGAACGGCCACCAGTTTTTTTTTCTGATGAGGAAAAGTGTTTTGAATACATCCTTTCCAAACTTCGTCAATTTTAGCCAACAGAATAAATTTTTATTGAAATTAATACAATCGTTTTAGTTTTCCTAAAAAACAAGGTCCTTTCTTCATAATAAGGCTTTCCTGAATAAACAATAGTTTTGTTGACCACCCTGCCTATTCAGAAGCCACCTTCTTATTGAAAATAGTATGTGTCTATCATGGAATATTTTTTTATAATTTCAATGGGCTGCAATGAAATTATATAAGTTGGTACAAAATCTAGTGACCCAATTAGACAAAAGAACACGGATGGGCATATTGAAAATTTTCAACACATACTTCTGTAGCAGTAACAGTTGCTTTCACGATACAACTAAAAATCAAATATTTTGCAAACTATTGGGTAAAATACTCTCGTAATCCTGGATAAGCAAAGTGACGACTATCAGAAAAAGCAAACCCTTTCGATTGTATTGAACTCACAAAAAAATATAGAGGTAGATGTAAAACAAAACGTAGGAGAAGATGAAAGTTAATTTTTAAAAAAGCACAAAATAAGATCCTCTTTCAGATGTAAAAAACTTACTACTTCTTCATTCTTCAGACTCCAGTAACTTTTATAGTGATGATCTCTGTTGACGCACATCAGTGTCAGTGACTGTGATGAAAATGGAGATTAACTTTCATGAGATTCAATTGCAGATATATTTCTGAGGGGATATTGCGATCTACTTTGAGTGAATTCGAAATAATAATAATATATAATAATAATACGTCTTTATTTACCATAAAAGTAGAATTGGAACATACAAAATTATTATAGTTTAAAAAACACGCTTTTAAAGGACATCGAACTGAAAAGTTGAAATTTTTCTTTTAATGAGCCTAAAACAATAACGAACGAAAAATACTAGTATTATTGTGAAAAAAGTTACGGGCGCTTGATATACAAAAAATATGGCACAAAGCGCCCACGCTTTTTTCACAATAAGACTAGTATTTTTCGTTCGTTATTGTTTTGAGCTTATTTTAAAAAATATTATTTTTAACGTTTCAGTTCGATGTTCTTCAAAAGCGGGTTTTTTAGTTTTATTAACTATATTTATTTTCCATTTTTTAGTTTCGTATGCTATGAAAGCGTGTTTTTTAGTTTAGGAAGATACTATATGTATCTTCCATTTTTCAGTTTCATATGCTATAAAAGCGTGTTTTTTAGTCTTTTCAAACTATATTTACTTTATCTGATCAATCAGCGGTCTATGGTTTAGAAAAATGACCATTGATATTTTTCAATTCCGGAGAGGGAGCCTGAAAATCAACTACCAAGCCCAAGGCAGCAAGCGCGTAAAGGAGGTTTACAAATAAGGCAGCAGGCGCGCGTGTTAATGAAAAAAATACTATTTTCAAATGAAGAAATACATGTAAAGTGAGTTTGAATTATATCAAGGAGGTTACATACAGCGTCATCTGCCCGCGAATAGATCAAGCAATAATGTCGACAATTCTGTCAAATACAGATCCCGAGCTTGAAAGTTACAAACAAACAAACATACATACATACAGGTGAAGCTAATATATAGCGTATAAAAAAGGAACAAGAATAACGGGATTTCCCACATTTTTGTTATGAAGATGGAGAAGTACAAAGCCAAAACCTTTATTTCCAAAAATTATTTAATTTCTTGCTATTTTCCTGAGTTTTCAACCTTCCACAATTTGAAAAATAAACAAACTAAGTCAACAGTGAATCTACTAAAGTTTAATAAAGGATAAAGTGGAAAATTCACCTCGAAAAGTTTCTGCGTAATATGAATCAATGAAGAGTCAGTTATTCAGTAACTGGTCGTATTTATGAAACTACTGGAAATTAAATTGATGGAAAGATGACTTCCAAGCTTAGATGCACTTTTGGTCAAATTAAATTGGTACAGTTCTATTTTTCTAAGTACTTGTATAATAATCAAGTTTGGTATGCCCGGTATACGAAAGACACGCTCTGAATATTGATAAAGATGTTACTTCTAATTCTTGAAGTAGTAGTTTGGATGTTAGTTTCATGAGTGTTGTAGATAAAAGACTTATCGAAACTCGTGTTCAACGATCACCAACATTTTTGGTTCTAATTATCGAAATTACTTCAGCATGCCTTATCTTCGAACTGAATAAGCAATGATTTATTTTCTTATGATAGTTGACGCAATAAGATCTATGTACGCTATGCATTACCACAAACTCAACTAAAATTACTTTTTTAATCCTTTTCTGCCAGTCTTCTTCGGTACTATTAGATACTTCTTTAATTAGCTCTATTACCTTCTTTTCAAATTTTGGAAAATTATTTTTACGCCTGATGCTTTGTTTGAATTTTTTCTAAATCAACTCGATGGGATTCAAAACACAAAAATAGGGGGGAAGTATCAGTAATACTCTCAAGGGCATATACTTTGTCAAATGTGTTTGTCTTTAAAACTTCAAGTAGTTGGTTTTCGGTATAGTAATCTTCAAAATACATATTGTTAGCCATTAAAAAACTTTGTATTTTATCTTTCTTCGAATTTTTATTGGGTACTTTGATGAGCTGTCGCGAATGATAGAAAGCGTTGTCCAGAAATATTACACTATTCGCATCCAAATTTGGGATCAATGTGTTTTCAAACTATTTCTCGAAAATATTAGCTTCCATTTTCTTATGATAGTCAACATTGCAGTTCTCAATTTTTTTTTCCACATAATTTCAAAGAATTCGGAACCCATCCTTTACTTCGTCCACAATGCACAATGATTAGTCGCGATCCTTTGTTTGCAGGCATGTTAGGCGTATACATTCTCAAACGATCAGTCCACCTTTCGTAACTGTGTCGTAAGTATCATACCAAGTTTCGTTCAATTAGAAAATTTGCTCTTGTCTATATTTAGTTATTTATTCTAAGCATTTGTTATGCAATTCCACTAGTCTTCTGCTCTCCATAACTGCTTGACGTTTGTTTATTATTTTAAATCTAAATCCTAGTTACTTTATCCAATTCTGAAGAGTTTTGTTACAGCTCACGTTATGGCCGGAAATATTCAATTTCTTCTTTATGATTTCAGTTGCAGGAATCTTATTGCTTCTGTAACAGTCGTATATTGTTTTTTTCAATGATTTCTTAGATGAACATCTGAAGGTTTTGCTAATTCTGTATCACATCGTGTCTTGCGTTCATACGATTTGTTTATGATTATTTTATGTACAGTTGAGAAAGGAAATTTGGTCAAATCTGATTATGCCTGTAATAGTTTGTTTCCCTCGAAACCAAACTTGAGATGTAGATTCTTATATACATTAAAACATACTCTCTGTGATTCAATATTCAAATGCATCCGAATCTTATTCACTGGCATCTCTTTTTCGCATTGTTCACCATCGCTATAAGTATTTGTCCAATGACCACATTTTAAACAGCACCCATATAGAATTTCATTACTCAAATCGCGATCAGTTTCTGAACTGAACACGACGGCGATAACCATCCGCACATTCCCGATTTCTATTCGTCACCGTAACGTGACTTCAAATTCAATTTCATGACTCTTCAGCCAATCATGGAACTCGGTTAGTAAAAATTATCCAATACGAACCGCCAAGTTTACAATCCACGTGGACTAGTTCGCTGCCGGTTCATTTCTATGTATTGTTTTTTTTTGGCTTTTGAGAGTGTCGCGAACTTTAAATGTTCCCAATAGCGTTCACTTAGACATACGTATAACACATGGACTGTAAAGTTCCGGGCCTAAGAAAGAAAGCGCGTTTTTTTGTGTTCAAAATTGGCTTAATGGCTTCATTCATCAACGTAATCTCCATCAAGAGCCACACAATTATTCCAGAGCCGCTCTAACATTTCAGTACCACTTTTGTAAAACGATTTACCTTTTGCCTCAAAATAGACCTCACTTTCAACAATAACCTCTTCACTCGAGCGAAATTTCTTACTGATGAGCATTTTTTTGTGGTTTGCGAACAGCCAGTAGTGACTAGGAGCCACATCTGGCGAACGCGGTGGATGCAATTCAAAGTTCAGTACATGTAGTTTTGCCATTGTTTTGATTGACTTGTGACACGGTGCGTTGTCATATGCGGCGTACTCTTTGCAATTTTGGCCTTCAAACGCTCCAATAATGCAATATAATATTGACCGTTGATGGTATTTCCCTTCTCAAGATACTCGATGAATATTACAAAACTCACATCTCAAAATTCCGGGGCTATAACCTTTCCAATCGATGGTTGTGCTTTCGGGCGCTTTGGACGAGGTTCACCAGTTGTTCTCCACTAAGATGACGATCGTTTTGATTCCGGAGTGAAGTGATGGATCCATGTTTAATCCATTGTCACATACTGGCGCAAAAATTCCGGTTTGTTGTGTTTAAACAAGGCCCAACACTGCTCAGAATCATCAAGACATTCTTTTTTGTCAACAGTGAGCTCGCGCGGCACCCAATTTGAATAGAGATTTCTCATAGTCAAATGATCATGTAATATAATGCCAACGTTTAATTCTTGTTTCTGATGGAGCGGAGTCCTTATAACACTTTTCAAGTCATTGCTTCGCCTGAACGGTATTTTTTTTCCATCAAGAAGCAGTGTAAAATCAAAACACGAAATTGTTTTCGATCTATTGTTTTGAAAATAACTAAAGTAGTGTCACTCTTAGCACAATAACTCACAAACTTATGTGAAGAATATCATGAAATTTCAACAGCTTTCTTTTGAAGGTTAGTACTAACTGAAAAAGCGGTGAAAGCAATAAGACTAGCGCCATCTATGTGTTACGCCCGATACTTTTCAGCCCATGTAGTAGGTCCAGGACACAATCAGTTACGCGGACTTGGTTTGTCAAGTGATATGAGATAATAAAGATTATCAATGTGTAATATACTTGTGAAGTAATAATGTATATAGGGTGGCCCATTAGTGCGTGAAAGTCCAATAGATTACATACAAAATAAAGTTTCAAATACAAGTTATACCATTGGTCAAAACACATATTTTTTAATAAACCCTCAGGAAACCATGAAATTAGTGGAGTTTTCAATATAATCGAGAATATCCAAGACCAGAACTGTTCCCAAACACCACAGAGTTTTTCAATTCTGTAACTCGTAAATCTTACCATCAAGTATTCATGATTCATTCAACATGTTCTTCTAACAAACATGGGGTCTGTTGAATAATTGAATGAACTGAAAAATCTTTTAAAAAGTCAGGTGTTGATCTATAGGTACATTTTGTTTCACTGCAAGATGTGAAAATGGTTTTTTAGCAAAAATTTACTAAATTGACGTTCGAAAAACATTACTTAGGTGATCAAAAATAAACGTGTTTGATTAGTACAGCTGAGAGGACCCAAAGTTAATGTTTTCTCAAAAGCTGATTTGTACATCTTTTTCCCATCATATGCTGCAGATGCAAAAAATCTGGGCATGATTCTTGTCAGGAAAGAAGCGTTAGTCTAATACATAGATGTTTCAACTGCTATATAACCTATTTTTTGTCTCTTCTGGAATTTGTTTTTGAAGTGGATGTAATCAATATAATATCCTCTGAGTTTGCTTCTTGGACACTCTTTACTCTGCCAGAAATTGGTATTTACTGGAATTATAAATATTTTGTTTATATTTTTCAGTTTGATATTTTCGAGCGTGTAGTCAGGTTCTTTCGTTTGTTAGTCAACAATCATCAACAGGTCACTTATTAGATGGCAATAAATTAAGGCTAGATTAGATTAGATTATCGGGGAGCTAGCCCATGGCCTGATTCACTGCGACTTTTTCAGATATATTTTGATACTCATTGGTTGTTAGAGCTCATTGTCTAGCTTGATCCCTTTGATGAGACTTCATAGTCCTGTACAATCCGTTACAATCTTATGGTTGGGGTTTAACAAGTCTTCCGTGAATCTGGGCCATGGTTTCTTTATGAACTCTTTTGCCTGCCTCATTCCTGGGAGCCTATTCCACCAATCTATCGATTCGGCTTGCATCCATGAATTTCTGGATGACTTCATACATGCTTTAGCTACCCTATTTTGGGTAGTTGGCTTCTTGAGTGCGCTCAGACAACTTCCCAAATTAAGGCTGCCATTGAAACATAGAAAAAATCTTAATTGTTAGAAACACACATCTCTCTGAATTCATCATTCCAGCTGAGCTGTTGGGATCAAAGTTTTTACCAAATATCACTGGAAAGCTGGTAGAGTATCCATTCGAAGTATTCATTTCATTGGTATATTCATTTCTTGTCCAAACAGAAACTTACACCGCATACAATTCATAGTGGACTTAACACTCTAAAAAGGGGGGCAAACCGCGGACACGTGTTTCTGGCTATTGGCCTCATCAGCGCGGTGCAGCCAAGTGT